>KZ652344.1:217133-227696 GCA_001010745.2 Gerris buenoi
ACAGAAAAATATCCTGAATATTCAGGTATATAAATAGTTTAAAAACAAAATGAATACTGTGGAGGAAGGAAGAGAAGATAGTGGCAGGAATGAGGAGTCCCAGATCAGAATCATTCTCTCTGATAGTTAGTAGAACTGACACTGTCCAGAGGAGCAGCACTGTCAGTCTCGCACAGTCACATATCAGCCATGACACGATGAACCTCCTAACACACTGCAATACATAGTCAAAACAACAAATTATAAACAAACCAGTATAAAGAAATACATATTTAAATAAAAGGTATTCATAATACTGGGTTGAGTAGGGCTCTATAGTTATTTATGCACCTGGGAAGTTAAGTAAGCCATTATTCCTTGAGCGAAAAAATTGGTTCTTGAGGCGAAGCCAAAGGAACAATGGTCCCTAAATCCCGAGGTGAAGCCGAAGGAATCAGAGTTTTTAATAACGCTAATTAACTCTCGAGGCATAGCCGAGGGATAAAATACACAATTTTGTCCATTGCACAGTTTTTATTCATTATTTTAATAAATACTAATAATTATTAGCACTTTTTAGCAGAGATATAAGAGATTCAATATTAAAAACAAATAAGAATTGTAATTAAACTGAAATAAAAGGTTATTTAGGTGCAGGTTATAAACAATGATAAAGAAGGTCGAAAAGGCAATGCGCCTACCTGATTTCAACAACTTCATCACATTAGTCATTAATTTTCTACTATTTATGAAATAATTAAGTTGGCAATACTAACTTTTTCGCCCTACTTTACTGTTTCGCCCTGCTTTTACTTTTTCTCACTACTTTTTGAGTTCAGGGAAGAAAAGACCTGCTTTAGTCCCTCTAAATTAGTCCAAGATCATATCTTTTTCTCTCCACTGGAGATAAAATAACTCATAGTTTTAAACTCTTGTTACTAAAATGCCTACTACTTACAATATATTTTGAAATTTAAAAAATTGGTCTAAGACAACTCAGACAAACTTTCTTATACAGATGATAATACTGTAATTTAATTCCATGATATCACATTTAAATTAGTTTTTTTGAAAAAAAAAAAAAAAAAAAAAAAAAAAATCAAAACATACATAATAAAAATGCATTCTATACATGGTTTTATAATTTTTTTGTTTCCGATTTAAAAAAAAAAAAAAAAAAAAAAAAAAAAAATCAATTTTATTTTAATTAGTATCTCGGAAACAAATTTCGTTTCTGGGAAAACCATTATAATAATTAATATGTTTTAAAATGAATTACATTTCAGCAAATTTTAATCTAAAATCGTCGGAACCGTTTTCAAAAAAATGAAATAAAGTTTTTTTGGGTAACTCTCCCAAAATTTACAGGTAAAACTAATTTCTGGCTTGACTAATTTCATTAAACTTGGCCCTACGTCTACGTAGGTATGTATTTTCTAAAAACTAAGTATACTTTCTTTTGATTCAGGACCTCATAGTCCAGGAGATAGCGCAGTAAATGTTTTAATGACTTTTAAGATTATAAAGTCGGCTAAGTTGGACTGCGGGGAGGGGGAGGGACATAACTTGGCGATTAGGCATTCGAAATAAACAAACAGGTGGGGAGAGGCCATGTCCCGCCCTTTTTTAGTGGTCAATGTGATTTTCATGATCCTTGATAACAAACTTGGTCGTAGTTGACCAAAAATCAAGTTTATGGTAGTCTGTCACTCAACTGGTTACCTCCTTGATTAGGAGTAATATTTGACTAACTAGCCCATTATGTGACCAACTAACATCAACTTGATTTTTGTACTAACTAATTTCATACTCAGGATCATTGAACGAGCGTAGTGAGTTCTTTATTTCAGAGACTTGGGATTTGAAAAGTTTGTTTGTGTGTTTGTGTGTTTGTTTGTCCAACGATAACTGGAGTAAAAATTGACCAATTTCAACGAATTTTGGCACAAAGATACATCCCAGCATTTGTGACAACTGTATAGTTTTTGGAAATTTCACACTAAATATTTTCAAGATGGCGGCCAATATGGCGGACGACTAAAAAAAATAGTTTTAGTGAGCATAATGTGTTATACATCGTTTTAAAGGTCTTTAAGAGGAGGAAAATAATATGTAACGAATAAAATTTTCCACATAATATTTTCAAGATGGCGGCCAATATGGTGGACTATTAAAAAAAATCTTCATGGCATTTTATACCTACATTAATCTAAATGTATATAAAAGATAGATATAATAATTATATAGAATAATAGTCAATAATTTTTCAATTATTCATAATTCATTTTTTCAAGATGGCGGCCAATAAGGTGGAGGACAAAAAGTTTTTAGTCAGTATGACATGATATACATCAATTTAAAGGTCTTAAAGAGTAGGATAGGAATACCTAACTATTAAAATTTTACATATATTATTGTCAAGATGGTGGCCAATATAACGAAATTATAAAAAAACTTTATTTAATAAATATTTACTACAAATGCTGAATCAAACATTCATAACTTAAGATTTCGTTCAAATACTGTATAAACAGGCGAGCGTAGCGAGCCTTCTTTAATTTTATTAAATAATGTTTGTCCATAAATACTGTATAAACAGGCGAGCGTAGCAAGCATGCATTAACTATATTGAACAATGATTGTGTACAAATACCGTATAAACAGGCGAGCGTAGCGAGCCTACAATAATCTTATTTAATAAATATTTACTGCAAACACTAAATCAAACAGGCGAGCGTAGCGAGCCTTGCATTTATTGTATTAAATATTGATTACGTGCAAATACTGTATAAACAGGCGAGCGTAGCGAGCCAAAAATAACCAATAACCATTCAAGAAATATTGACTACAATTGCCGAATCAAATAGGCGAGCGCAGCGAGCCATATATAAATACTGTCGATTATATATAAATTCTGTAAAAACAGGCGAGCGTAGCGAGCCTACAATAATTAGATTGAATAATGATTACGTACAAATACTGTATAAACAGGCGAGCGTAGCGAGCATACAGTAAATATTGACTACAAATGCCGAATCAAATAGGCGAGCGCAGCGAGCCATATATAAATACTGTCGATTATATATAAATACTGTAAAAACAGGCGAGCGTAGCGAGCCTACAATAATTACATTGAATAATGATTACGTACAAATACTGTATAAACAGGCGAGCGTAGCGAGCATACAGTAAATATTGACTACAAATGCCGAATCAAATAGGCGAGCGCAGCGAGCCATATATAAATACTGTCGATTATATATAAATACTGTAAAAACAGGCGAGCGTAGCGAGCCTACAATAATTACATTGAATAATGATTACGTACAAATACTGTATAAACAGGCGAGCGTAGCGAGCATACAGTAAATATTGACTACAAATGCCGAATCAAATAGGCGAGCGCAGCGAGCCATATATAAATACTGTCGATTATATATAAATACTGTAAAAACAGGCGAGCGTAGCGAGCCTACAATAATTACATTGAATAATGATTACGTACAAATACTGTATAAACAGGCGAGCGTAGCGAGCATACAGTAAATATTGACTACAAATGCCGAATCAAATAGGCGAGCGCAGCGAGCCATATATAAATACTGTCGATTATATATAAATACTGTAAAAACAGGCGAGCGTAGCGAGCCTACAATAATTATTTAATAAATATTGACTACAAATGCCGAATCAAATAGGCGAGCGCAGCGAGCCATATATAAATACTGTCGATTATATATAAATACTGTAAAAACAGGCGAGCGTAGCGAGCCTACAATAACCATTTATTAAATATTGACTACAAATGCCGAATCAAATAGGCGAGCGCAGCGAGCCATATATAAATACTGTCGATTATATATAAATTCTGTAAAAACAGGCGAGCGTAGCGAGCCTAAAATAACCATTTAATAATTATTGACTACAAATGCTGAATTAAATTGGTGAGCTTAGCGATCCTTCTTTAATAATAATTAAATAATGATTATATTATATAAATACTGTATAAACAGGCGAGCACAGTGAACCTTGCATTAATTGTATTACATATTGATTACGTACTAATACTGTTTTTATACAGCTATTTGTAGTAAATATTTTCTACATATGCTGAATCAACAGGCGAGCTAGCGAGCCTGCAAGAATATTATTAAATAAAGATAATAGACAAAATAATTTATCGTTTTCTTCAGGTTGAATAAGAATGCTAGGTGTTCAATGAAATATTATCCTTTTATCATTTTTGAGAATATATTTTGGCTGATATAAAAACACATTTCTACGCGAGTTCTAAGTTCTTACCCAGGATCATGAAAATCACTCGGTCCACCAAAAAGGACGGGACTTGCCTGCTCTTAACTTTTTTTTTTTTTTTTTTTTTTTTCAAATGCCTATCGCCGCAAGCTATGTCCCATAGAAGAACTAAGCCGACCACATATTCTTAAACGGAACTAAAAGATTAACTATTACACAAACTTCTAACCTGATATTAGTCACTCACTTTTTCCCCCGCCATCTCCTGGACTATAAATGGTTTTTCATTCGTTTCATTTTGTTTGAAATTACGTATTTAGAATGATACATTGAGCCTACAAAATATAACGAAATAGAGAGAAATGAATAACACCATAATTACGTAATAAGACGAGGAGATAAGAAGGAGTGAGAGAAAACAGTGAAGCACAGAGAAGCCCAGCAGAATTCTGTTGTAATAATTAGCATCTGAAACAAAACCAATGTTACAAGTTAGTTTACAAAACCCTATCCCAGGAATTCATCTATACAAGGGTCATCACTACTGGGTGTCCCATCATCTATAAAGGGTGTAACATCATCTATAAAGGCTGTCCCATCATCTTTAGTCCCATCATTTTTAAAGGTGCCACATCATCTATACAGGCTGTCCATGTCCAATCATCTGTACATGTCCTATCATCTATACACGGTGTCCCATCATCTATACAGGCAGTCCAATCATCTGTACTGTTGTCCTGTCATCTATACAGGCTGTCCAATCATCTGTACGGGTTGTCTCATCATCTATACAGGCTGACCAATCATCTATACAGGCTGTCCAATCATATTTACGGGTTTTCCCATCTTCTGGGACAGCCTGTATCCATCATCTACAAAGGGTGTCACATCATCTGTACTGGGTGTTCTATCATCTATACAGGTTGTCCAATCATATTTACGGGTTGTCCTATAATATATACAGGCTGTCCAATCATCTGTACGGGTTGTCCCATCATCTATACAGGCTGTCTAATCATCTATACAGGCTGACCTATCATTTATAAAGGTGTCACATCATCTATACAGGCTGTCCCATCATCTACAAAGGGTGTCACATCATCTGTACAGGTTGTCCCATCATTTCCCATCATCTATACAGGCTGTCCACTATCCAATCATCCACACAGGTTGGCCCTTAATCCAAAAGGCTAGCCTCAATGGGCATTCCATAAGTTTTACCAATGTTTTCATTTTATTGATTTTACATGCTTCGCTCAAATGATTACAGAAACCATTAATGATAGAAATTCTTAAAACTTCTTCGAGGCATTCGAAAGTGCATACATTTTCCTTTTAAAATCTGTTCCATTTAAGTTAAGATCGGATAGTAAAACATAGTTTGGGTACAAAAGAATTTTGGACTTATTATTATTTGTTTTGGAAATTTGTAATACTATTTTCAGTCTAGCATTATAACGTCTGTCCTTACTGCTTCAGCTAAGTATAAATATCACCAAAATTGAATTGGCGCATATTATGAGTTTTAATGTGACGTCTTGGCCCCCCAGATATCTTTTGTTGTTATGGTATCTACAGACCTAATTTTTGAAGTGAAACTTCTTTGGCGGCGGTAGAGTGAATTTTTTCTTAAGGGGACCTCATGTAACGAAGATTGCGATTCGAGACTCGTCCAAGATTCCAACATTTTTACAGATCAATTGTAATGAAATTTGTGTGTCGGAAGAAATGAAACGGAAGTTATGTTCCGAGACTAATCCTGGTGAAAGATTTATCTGTAAAAAATCTTTCACTCAGGAGTTGCCCAGTGGTTGCCTTATAGTAATTTTTGTTGGAATAAATGTGGTTGCCTTATAGTAATTTTTGTTGGAATAAATGTGGTTGCCTTATAGTAATTTTTGTTGGAATAAATGTGGTTGCCTTATCGCAGCAATAACAAATCATTTCGAGGGGGGCCGCGAAAGGTATTTAGGTACTATAGACATTATATTTGGAGATTTTAAGGGGGCCGTGGTTACCAAGAGGTTAAGAACCACTGGTATAAATGATAATATGGTATAAATGTTATATATACATATATAAAAATTCTTTATTTTTTTCAATTAAATTTCCCACAACCATTTTTGTCAATCTTGAAATAATAAATTCGTCAAAAAATGAAAGAGAGCAATGCATTCTAGAACTTAAGTTTCACTTCTAATGCGTGAGAGCCTCACACATATATTTTTTTTTTACCAAACAGTTATGACATTGAAGTTGAATGAGTATTATGAGTAGATTAGAAAGCAAATAATGTGGTTAAATTGAACGAAATAAAACAAATAATCAAGTTAAATTCGTAGAAGAGAGAATTAGTTATTTTTACCAAGTTATTGAATCGGAGAGTTTGGAGTTGCAAGGCTTAGAGACGCTTGGTGTCCACAGAGGCGTAACTTACTGTAAGCACTTTACTGTAGATGCCAAGTTTATTATTTAGACAAAGTTTAGTCTTAAGATTGGGAATACGAAGCCGATACTTCGGACTTGCCACTAGAACTTAACTCTAATCCCTGGAAGCGTATTAGAAGAGAAGAACAAGCTTTCTCAAGAAAAGCTCAAGAATTGCTAAGTTGAGTTTCAAGCTACAATACAATATTAATAGAACTTACTTAATTTATTTGAGATACTAACAGAAATATTAAGAGACAAGTACAAAATTAATACGAACCAGTTCTAGACCAGCTACATTTCAATGAGTGGGAGTCATAAGTAGCTCCTTTAGGATCCTTTTCAAACTTTGGGATTTACAACAATCTCAACTTATGAATGAGATTGCGGAGGCAGACATCCTCCCACCATCTTGTTTAGTAAAATACTAACCTAGATAATAAATTTCAAAATACTTTTGAAGTGAAACTTCTTAAGGCTGTACCGCCCTTTGAGGTTAGGAAAAACAGTAAAATTCAAATAACTCTGGTTCTAAGCAAGATATCAAAAATCTAATCACAGGCTTCATTCATAATTTTAATTCTGCACAATTGAGCGCCATTTTAATACAACGATAAAACCCGTTGTATCAAAATGGCGCCTGTACTATTTATAATAGGAAGTTGAAATAGGGCTCAAATTGTGCAGAATTAAAATTAGGAATGAAGCCTGTGATTAGATTTTTGATATCTTGCTTAGAACCAGAGTTATTTGAATTTTACTGTTTTTCCTAACCTCAAAGGGCGGTAGAGCCTTAAGCCGTGGTAGAGTAAATTTGCTTCTTTAAAAATGACTACGGGAAACGAAGTTCGCGTTTCGTGACTCTTCCAAGTCAAACATTTTTTATTTTGAATTAACAAAACTGCAAGCTTTTGTTTTAAGTCTCGGCTGTGTTAAATATTTCAATCGAATGACGACTAGGGCCGACAGGTTGATTTATCTGTAAAAAAAATCTTCCCTCTAGACGAGTCTCGAACCCCCAATTCTGGATTGAGAGTCTAACAAGTTAACCACTGTGCCACGGAAGTAGTTGATTCATACTGTACACAGTATTGGTACATAAAGGTATTATTATAACAATTAATATACTGTCTTTTATATAATCGAGTAGTGTCCCAACAACGACTCACCTCTAAATGATTTATAACGTTAAAAATTGATGTGCCATAAGCTGGGATCGAGCCCGGGGCTTCTGGATGTAAGCATATCAGAGCACAAAACTTCCTATTTAAATGTTTTAATTATAACTGCATAAAACTTACTATTTAAACAGTAAATATCTCTTTAAATATCTATTTTAATTAATAACTAATTATCTCTCAGCTCTTTTTCTCAACCATACTTATTATTCTACCCGTTACCGCGGGCCTAAAGGCTAGTAATATATTAATGTAGTTTTAATGGTTTTTATTTGCTAACATTTTATGTAAATATTTTATTAATTGAAATGATGTTTCTTTGAGAAGTTATCTGCCTACGGCGGCATTGTAAACGCTTTTTTTTTATAAATGTTGCGTATTTAATAAATAATTTATATAATATGCAATATTTAAATAAGGGTTATTTGTGCTATTTCATTATTAATTAAATCTAAGTAATAACAATTCCAGTGTTTTCTTTATCTTGAAACTAAAAAATTGCTCATTTTAATGAACATAGTATATAAGTGGAGCAATTTAATTTGAGCAATTTGAGTAAAATTGAGTTACGAGCTTCTTCTAGCAACGATTTAAACTCTTAAATTAATATATGACATATTTATAGAATTATATTATATTAATAAGTAGGAAGGAACATAAAATAAACTGTTTCAAGAACTCAAGTGTCACATCTAATGCCTGAGAGTCTCACACATATTTTTATACATCCTAATTAGGTCTAAGGTTGTGAATTTGGTCTCCATAAACACCATGGATTAACATTGATTATGACATATAAAATATTATGGATATTTTTACATTTTGGTAAAAATGTGTCAAATTAATCATAGATATTTTAAAAGTTTATTTATTTTCTTGAATGACTGATATTACATTATATAAAAATTATGATACTTCATTTTATTAAATGAAATTTATTTTATTCACCACTTTGTGTTTATAATCAGTTTATTCATCATAATTACTAAGTCCTATTATACCTCCTCAAGATTTTCTATAATTTACGAGTGTACACGCTTATTTGAACTTTTCAAGGTACTTACAGTAGATAATAGAAAGATAAAAGTTCTTAGTGTAGACGGTAACCTGATAGTTATCCAAAATATATTTGAGTCTGTATTTCATGCAATCAGCGTTACACACACTCAGTAGGATGATTGCAACTAATGACTCCACCTGAAACATAAAGTTTAAAGAAAAAACATCTGTGAAATAAAAGTGGGAAAAAGTTTTATTAATAGTCCAGGAGATAGTATGCAAAAAAGTGTCTGACTAACATCAAGCTAGAATTTTGTGTACAAGTAAATGTTTTGGTGCCTTTTAAGAATATATAGTCGGATAAATTCGTCTGCGGGACATAGCTTGGCAATAGGCATTTGAAAAAAACAAACCGGTGGAGAGCGGCCATGTCCCGCCCTTTTTGGTGGACAATATGACTTTTATGATCCTGAGTACGAACTAAGTTAGTAGACCAATTATTAAGTTGATGGTAGTTTGTCCCTTGACAGGGAAAGAGTTCGATTGCGAGAAATATTGGACTAACTAACCTATTAAATGACAAACTACCATCAACTTGATTATTGGTCTGCTGACTAATTTAGTACTCAGGATCATGAAAATCACATTGTCCACCAAAAAGGGCGAGATATGGCCGCTCTCCACCGGTTTGTTTATTTAAAATGCCTATTGCCAAGCTATGTTCCGCAGACGAACATTGCCAACCGTATATTCTGAAAGTGCACCAAAACAAATTTAAACTAAAAACCAAAAAAAATAGAACTTAAGGATCATTGAGTTGGGTGAAATAAAAAAATAATTAAGATAAAAATTATAATTTTTCTCAGAAAAAAACTGCCTTATATAGAATCTGACATTGAATTTAAATTATTACACAATATCATTTTGTTGGTTTTTAATTTAATCTGTTATTTTAATAGTGTCGTGATGGATCCTTGTAGGGTAATAAAATAAACTAACGTTTACGTGGCGACGTTTCGGCTTAGCCAGCCATTTTCAAGCCTGTTATGTGATTTAGTGAGGAACGTTACATGAATGTGGAAACTAAAAGGTAAGTAAAATTAGAATGGTATAATATTTTTTTTTTTTTTTTGTGTGTTATTAATTTTGTAATTATTACCTAGTCTGACTGTTATTATTGTTAATTTTAATGTTAAATTGTTTCGATGCAGAGTGCGTTATGTAAGTGAGGAGATATGATACCGAGTATTGATATAATAGTTGACGAAAGAATGATACCATTCTAATTTTACTTACCTTTTAGTTTTCACATTCATGTAACGATCCTCACTAAATCACATAACAGGCTTGAAAATGACTGGCTAAGCCGGAACGTCGCCACGTAAACGTTAGTTTATTTTATTACCATACAAGGATCCATCACGACACTATTAAAGTAATACAAAGGGTACCTTTTTGGATTGGATTATAATCTGTTATCTATGAAATAAAATTAAAGTTTTTTCTGTACATTGGTCATGAATTAAAAAAAACCGTATATATCCAGTAGGGTAAAAAAGTTATGATTTTGAATTACTTTAGAGGGACTAAAGCAGGTCTTTTCTTCCCTGAACTCAAAAAGTAGGGAGAAAAAGTAAAAAGTAGGGCGATAAAGTAAAGATTGCAACTTAATTATTTTATAAATAGTAGAAAATGAATGGTTAATGTAATGAAGATGTTGAAATCA
>KZ652345.1:24257-36835 GCA_001010745.2 Gerris buenoi
CCTTATTTTAAGTTCCATAATTTTATTAGCATAAAATTTGTCAATTGGTAATAAATAATTTTGTCAAACGTACATAAAATTACACACAAACACAAAAAATTTAAACAGTTTTATTTTATTTAGATATAAATTAAAAATGGACTTGAATCTCCTCTGTTTGACATTCAGAAGGAGACTCTAACACTTGTTTGTTTTTACTCTATTTTTTATTTTTTCCAAGAATACAAAAATACAAAACAAAAAAAAATACAGAATACAATTTCCTTGAGGTAATCTGACGTCATACTTTCTCCAAGTTATCTCTTTATCCTACTTATAACTTTTTTTGTGTTTTTGTGTTTTTAATTAATCGTTTTTTTTCTATTCTCAATATGCCTATTATTAAACTCTGTTTTTTTCTAGATCTATTCGGTTTCTCCGACCATAAAAAAATCATTAAAACCATTTATCTTTATCTGTTTTTTAAAGGTTGTGTGAAGTTATTGAGGAAAATTAAAAGTGTTACGTCGTCATACGAAATATTACTCTATGCCGTCATGGATGAAAGCATGTGTTCAAAACACAGGATTTCCTTAACAAACAATTTATATTTTTACACGAAATAACTAGAAAACTCTAACACATTCCAAATACAGCAAAACACATAAAACATTTGATTTCAAACAACGTCGTATTATCAGAATAAACCGCATTAAAAAGCTTAAAAACAACAATTTCGCTCAGCTGATCCCTCTATTGTATCCACCTCTAACCACCTCTAACCACCTCTAACCACCTCGAACCACCTCTAACTACCTCTAACCACCTCTAACTACCTCTATCTACCTCGAACCACCTCTAACTACCTCTAACCACCTCTATTGATTTTAATGGTTCGCCTTTAATTATTTAATGTAATAAATAAAGACGATCAACTATAGGCACATTCTAATAACTTTTGACATACCGTCAACATTTCTAAGGGAAGTATTAATAAAAATATAGTCTGGCCATCAATGTGGCACATATCTTCACCACGATTGAGATTTTGATCTGGTTCGATTCCCGGTGGGATCACACTTGTTCTTAAGCATTATTAAATTTGCACAGACAGTTGAAATTAATATATGGGACTTTCGAGAAACTATAACCAATATCGGATGAACTTATACGTTGAAAGATTTAGGTGTTAATAAAAACAAATCCGCTACGGGGTACCTCGGAACTTTTCCTCTCTCAAACACTTCAGATGCCACCAAGTGGCTGCTTCCTCCTGCTGCTTCGCAGCATTAGACGTGGTCAATACTTGGATGGGTGACCGTTCTGAACTAACTGATTTATTATCATTCTTCAAAAAAAAAACTTATTTTTAATACCTACATTTTATTTAATTATTTGAAGTTTGGCGGTATTTTGAAAGATGTAAACAAACTTTGACGTCATCAAATTTATCGCACTATAATAAATAATTATATTCACCTATAAATGTTAAACTATAATGGAATTTCATCGGGTTTTTTTTTATACATGTTCCTTAATTTTTTCCAGTTCCAACGATATGCTATAATGTCAAAATCCTATTTATACTTTCGGTATTATTAACCTTCAAAATTTAAAAATTGATATCTTTCAAATGGCGGCCAATATCAAAATGAAATTTGGTGGGCTTGTTTGTCATACAGAGAGGTACATTCGTACCAAATTTCAACTCGAACAAGAGCATTTACGATTTATTAATTTTTGCTGACTCAGCAAACTGGGTTCAAGATTACGGAAAAAGTTGATTTTCCGGGCGGCGCGGCACCACTTCAGGTAAGGACTGATTTTTCTGCCACGTTACAACTCTCTAGGTTAAATACCTTGGGCGCTACGATGATAACACACCCACATACATACATACATACGCACATACATACACACAAACATACGTCATGCTGAAAACCACTTCGAAGGTCTTAAAAACACCTAAAACGGATAATTCCGTTGAAATCTCTAAAATAAATTTTTTGGTGAAAACAATACTTTTCCTACTATAGGTAGTGAGGAAAAGGAAAAGTGTGGTGTAGTGGGGCGACGTGACGTGTAGGAAAGAAGTTCCTAACTTATTTTTGGAGAAGTTACAACTTAAGGACAAGAAGAAAGAAAACTCAGAAGTTCCTAACGCTTTTAATTAAATATAGATTATAAAATCACACTGCTAATTATACGATGTTAACTATTTATACTGTAACGCAGCGGTTCTCAACCTGTGGTACGCGTAACCCTTGGGGGTACGTGAAAATCTGTAAGGGGTACGCGGTGAACTAGAAAAACCCCCCAAAGCAACAACATGTTTGTAAACAATAGGCTTGTTCCAACAACACTTCAAACTAGTCCCAAACTAGTTTCAAACTGTACGACGCATGCGCATTAGCGAAAAACGGTCAATTGTGGTCCGTTGCGCATGCTTCGGACAGTTCCAAACCAGTTTGAAGTGTAGTTGGAAAAAACCTAATATTACAGGATGTACTTGTTTTTGAAAGAAAATTTCCGATATCACAAATCAAATTTCCATTCATCTGAAATTACTGAAAGCCCTAATAGAGACAACTTCCCACCACCAAATAAAGCAATGGACTGGATTTGTGATCCATTCTCATTTGATGCTACAGGAAATCCTAGCAACTTAACTTGTTTCCAAAAGGAACAGCTAATCGAACAACGTTGATGACCTTTGCAAACTAAAACAAGCTCAGTGTTTCCACTAATGTTTCATGAGAAATTCTTTACTTTTCTGTGTAATAAATAAAAACTTGTTAATAAAATGTCAATTAAAAAGGTCTTGTTTGGAATTAAAATCACCTATTCATAGTTGTTTGTTTAATGTAATGGTGTGTATTGTGTACGTGTGTTCTATAATGCTAGCAGTAGTTAAATAACACTATCTAATATAACAAATATTTATAAAAAAAAAAAAAAATAAAGTCCTGTTGTTAGGGGGTACGCACAGTTAATGATACACAAAAAGGGGTACGTAAGTTGGAAACGGTTGGGAACCGCTGCTGTAACGTTCCAAAAAGTTTATGCGGGTAAAATAAAAATTAATATGGGGCCGACAAGAAGCAAATTTTGACCTAATATACAAATTTCATTAAACTGAAAGTAGTTTTTAAGATGATTTTTCACAAAAATTTGGATCGACCGACCACAGACCGACACCAAACATGTTTCCTTATTGCCTGAATCTGATTTCTGTTAAACTAGAAATGTTTGAATTACGAACCATAAGCGTTATTTAATACATGTTTTTTTTTTTGATAAGTTAAATCAGGAAGTTAAAAGCCCTAATTTATTTCCACAAAACATTAATTTAAGTCAAGTCTGAGAATATTTACTGACAGTGGTATAAAAATTTAAATTTAAATTGTTGTGAACGCATTACATACAAGTGCATTCATTTTTTACAATTGCATAAATGTTAGATGTTGCACAGACGTAATAAGTTTCCGTGTCTTTGCTTTTAATAAGAAAATTGCTGCTGTAACCTTGAGTCTCTGTTAAAAATAATCTTCTTTACTTTACGTCAAAAAGTGTAGTGACAATCACCATAATTTCAAATGGACGAAAAGCGTTGTCCGGTTGGAGCAATTACCTTCATTCAGGTAATAAAAAAAATTAACGCTGAAGGCTCAATACATAACTAGAAGTTAAATAGAAAAAAGTCTAACAGGATTACACATAATTTCGAATGAGATTCTAACATATTCATACTACGAATAAAAAAAATTAAGTAGGAACAAAAGTACACATTTTCAGTCTGTATTAAAAACACATAGTTCATATTTCATGAAGTGGGTTTCAACCACTTTGATTGGTTATAATCAATGGGCTTAATTTTATACTTAGAAAAAAAGTAAAATTAAGTAAATTAATTTAGATAAGATATTATATCTATTTGAAGACCAACAAATCAAAACTCATTTATTTTTATCTACATAAATAAATGTGGTAACCTTTTTATTCCCATGTTCGTCTTCAAATAACTAAATTACGCCCCTTCACGGGGTATATTCATGCCTAAATACATCGTAAATTCTAAATTAATATTAAATTTTTCAATTTTTTTAATAAATTAACCTAAAGTTGTTTCGTATAAAATAATTGCTAGAACTCTCCTTATCTTCATGATAATTGTTTTATGAGTGTCAGGGTAATTTGCCAAATTAATATGATAAGTACAAAGGTACAATTATCATAATAGGTAATGAGAATTCTAGTAATTATTTTATAAGGAACATCATTAAAATATATTAAAAAATCGGTCAGAGACAACTCATTTAAACTTTCTCATATATGTACATTTAATTACTATTGGAAATTTCATCAAAAATATCATAAAAATAACTTCCCCCGGGCGGGGAATTGAACCCGGGCTCTCTCCATCCGCGTTTTAAGCTATTTTCTCAGGAACTAGATTTTTCCCGGGAAAACGGCTTATATCATTAGATTCGTATTTAAATTTACTACATTTTAGAATTTTTTAATCAAAATCGTCGGAACCGTTTTCGAGAAATAATTTTTTTTTTGGTGTTTTTCAAAGTTTTTGGGGGGTAGCGCCTTCAAATTTAGAGTTAAAATTTATTTCTCGATTTCGCCTCGGGGTATGATTTTTCTGAACGTGAATGCCAAATTTCGTCAAAATCGGCCCAGTAATTTAGGCTCCAGGCGTCTGCACAGACAGACAGACAGACAGACATTTTTTAAAAACCACTTTTTTGGACTCAGGGGACCTCAAAACGTGTAAATCCATCAAAATCTCAAAATCGAATTTTCGCGCCATCACAATACTTTCTCTTTATATGAGAAAGTAAAAATGTGAAAATTTTAAAATAATTAATGTAAATTTTACGATGTTTTTAGGCATTAATATGCCCAGAGAGGGGCATATTAATCTAATAATTTTTCGCCGTAAAAAAAACTTTATTTATAATTAAACTTTCTATATTATGTTAATCTAGGTTCATAAGAAATTTAAAATCAATCCAAAAATAAATCTCAGAAAAACATATTTATTTTCAAGAGTAGAATTACATTTTTTTTAATTATTAATACTATTAACAAAGATGCCGAGTTGAGAGTAGCAATGGTAATTGGGAGTGTTAGTCACCAGAAAATTATTATATTTATGTAATTTATATGTATTTATTCAATAAAGTTTTATTATTATTAACAAATGAAACGCAATAAATAATAGTACTAAACTATAAACTATAACAAATAATATGAAAACATTTTATTGTAGAATTTTATCCTCCATAAAACTTACATAATTCAGAATATGAAGAGTCCGTTTATTTCACTTGCTTTCTAGATTCATGTAGAATATTTGAAATTACAGTATAAATATAAGGTAGACAAACCCCAGGCTTTAAAAAAGTTATTTGAGAATCTTGGGGTTCCGTTTTCAAAATAATCCTGTATAAAAAAAACAAGGAGGAAGAAAAAGCGGGGAAACCCCACTGTAAAGCCTACATATATCTGTGTGGAGTGAAAAAAAGGAATAGAGGATAAAAACAGTCCAGGACAAATAAACAAACTGTTTATTATAACGCAACCACTTATTGGAACAGTTCTAAACCGTATTACTCCACTTTAAATTTCTTAACTCAAAACTTTTAAATACTATTAGGACAATAGATTTACTTTAATAATTAGGCTTCCATCTTGGTAACAATAACCACATGCATTGTTGGAATAATGAATGTCCATGCGTCTGTTGTCTGTCAGTAACGTTTGCACGACGATAGTTGAAGAATTTAGTTAAAATTTATGGAGCCAGCATGTTCGTGTGGCTATAAATACTTGTCACGTCTGCTATCAATAAATCAAGGGTAGCACAAGGATGAGGTTCGATCATTCGCTAAGATGCTCTGATTTATGAATCGAAAGCGGAACATGGACAAGGATAACTATACAAAGTACAAAAGGATTACAGGGAGCCTACACTGGAATTGCATGGAGTCAAAGGGATCCCAAGGAGTCAAGGAACCTACAAAAGGATCGCAGGGAGCCTACCAAAGGATCCCAAGGAGCCTACAAAAGAATCCCAAGGGGCTTACCAAAGGTTCGCAGGGAACCTACCAAAGGATTCCAAGGAGTCAAGGAACCTACAAAAGGATCACAGGGAGCCTACCAAAGGATTCCAAGGAGCCTACAAAAGGATCCCAAGGGGCTTACCAAAGGATCACAGGGAACATACACTGGACTTCCAGGGCATAGTACTACATTTTATATCAGTAAGTCGAGAGGGTTATCTTAACATAGGCATGACTCCACGACTTGATTCTCAAATTTACATATGGCTCACTAATGATCACAACATACTAACTAGGCAATACAATATACAAAGGTATGATGTGTGAATTGGCTGGAACTCTAGCACGAAGCTAGTAAAACGGGCCTATAACATGGCTTAATTGCTAGGTTTGAACAAGTGGTTCGTTTCACCCGCCAAGTACTAAAGGACTTATTACAACTGGTAGAAATTTGGTATACCCATGTACCTCTAACCAATGCTCGCAGGATAAGTTTGTTAGTCAGCGTTATCCGATCAAAGTAAGCTTAAAATTTATATCGGAATTTTAGGACAAGATAAGGTAAGTGGTAAGGTAAGGTGTGTAAGTTCCACAGCATCTCGGTCAATAAACACCCACTTTATTTTAAACTAATTTAATAGCACTAAATTTAAAAGTGGTAATGTCCCAAAATGCACGGTGCAATTTGTACAACTATTTTCAACAACATAATCCAACCATGTACGAGTATTATCATGGTTGTTCAATTTGGTCGTACAACATTATTGCATCGTATTCACAACATTACCAAACGCAAATAAGCTCTTTCACGATTCCTTTAAAGTTTTGTTGAGCACCTTGTGACAATTCTAAACTCATTTCATTGCTTGATAATATAAATAAAAGAATTATGAATCATTCGACACTAAATATACACAGACACAATCCAGCTGTTTTCTTTTTATTTTGTAAAAACAAAAGTAATTATATTATTTTTTTTTAAATTAGTTTAAAAAAAAAGTAAATAAATAGTGTTTGAACCCATTACAAAAACAGTTGTACTCAAAAACGTCTGAGTAAAAAAAAAAAAAAGATCAAATCCAATTGTTTATCTTTTTTCTCGAGCTGCTAAGTTCGAAAAAATCGTCGTGGAGTGTGGAGAATAGAATAATGACTAGTCTCCACTTTAGTTCTTTCTTTTAGTCATTGTCTTTATTTTTAATTCTCAGGATAAATTAGTCTCTCTAAACATAAAATACACGTGAATTCGTCTGTTTTAAAAAACAATTCTAAAAATTCTTTTCTTAGTTTTCTGATTCTTTAAACAGATTTTTTGATTGAGATAATAAAAAAAAAAATATAAGTGTTAAAAATTCCAAAAGCATTATCAACACTTGGGCCACCTTAAATTCCTTTCAGACATTTGGATGTCTACATGATAAAATTCTATTCTTACACCGAACTAGTTACAGAATGAATCAGACGTACTAACAAAGGATGAGTTTGTCTCGAGTGTTACGGTACATTTTAAAAACAAGTGGGTGATATTATTTTAATATTTTTTAATTACATAGTAATTTATTTTAAACTAAATTATTTTTTAAAATTTTTATTTTTAAAGATATAGCAGTGAATAGAAGAAATTGTGATTTAATAATTAAAGAAGTTAGAAATATTTTAACGATTAAATAAATATTTGGGGGAATAAAAAGAATCGTTAGAAGAATTTTTCCAATGAACGAAACAATAAATATATATATATTTTTTTTTTTCAATTAAATAAAACTTAATCTCAATACACTTAACTATTTGATTTAATTATTACTCCAAAAACTTTATCTATAACACAAAATTCATGCAAATTAGTTTTTATAAATTACGTTAAAACACCAATAATAAGAGTTCCTTGTAATCTTTTTAATTCTTGGGTAGTTTGTTGCAAAAAGGAATTAAAAGGCTCAATTATTTTATTTTATATTATTTAATTGAGTCTAGATACTGATGAAATATTATTAGTTTTTTGTCAAACCAATAAAGCAAATGTTTAATTCAAGAAGTTTTGCTATTGTGTTTTGACAATTAACTTTTTTGGAGCAAAAAAAAANATCTGTTGGTGTCTTTAGAATTTGTGGTCGTCTAAAGGCCGAAATACACGCCGACACTTTTGTTGCTAGATTGGGTGTCTAGATTGAGTGTCGCAGTGGAGACACCGCCGAGAGTGGACGCTAGACCACCCCCACTCCGGTCTAGCTAGTTGCGCTCTCGG
Source organism: Gerris buenoi (assembly GCA_001010745.2). NCBI lineage: Eukaryota > Metazoa > Arthropoda > Insecta > Hemiptera > Gerridae > Gerris > Gerris buenoi. The sequence continues at coordinate 32,556 of KZ652345.1, forward strand.
TGTTTGTTTTCCTCGTGTAGACACCAGTCAGTTTGCTCTCGCACTCGGTCTAGACTAGTTTCAGCTAGGTGAAACCTTTTGCTAGAGCAAGCATGATCAATACCTCAGCCGGGCAACGCGTGTGGACGACGGAGGAGACGTAGAATATTAGACAAACGGGACACCGTGTAGACAGTTCGGACACTGGTCTAGGAACTTTATTCAAGGTCACACTCCGAGAGCACTCTTGGACACCAGTCTAGCCAAATTTTGCCTCTCCGTGTAGACAGATCGGACACCGCTCTCGCTAGACTCTCTTGCTCTAAGTGTCGCCGTGTATTCCGGCCTTAAGTACGTCTGCGAATCATACCTTGGCAATAGGCATTTGAAAATTACAAACCAATACAAATCGGCCAATGTCCCACCCATTTTGGTGGACAATGAGATTTTTAAGACCCTGAGTGAAATTCAAGCTAATGTTAGTTTGTCACTTGATAGGGGACCACTTTGATTTGGAGGAATATTTGAATAATTATCCCGTCAAGGGACAAACTTCCATCAACTTGGTTTTTAGTCTACTAACTAATTTTGTACTCAGGATCATGGAAACACATTTTCCACCAAAATGGGCTGGATAAATGACCGGACCGCTCTCCACCGATTTGCTCTTATCAAATTCCTATTGCCAAGCTATGTGCTGTAGACTTGTAGACGAACTTACCCGATCACATATTCTATATTCTTAAACAGCATCAAAAGATTTCTTAATACACACAAATTCTAACTTGAAATTAGTCCGACACTTTCTTACACGTTATCTTGCTGGACTTAAATAAATATTGTAAAAAAAAATAGTAAATGTAATTAATAGTTTAATTTACAAAAACTAAAGCTTCTCTCGACAAACACTTTTGAATCGCTAACATACCTCTAAAAAAATTGTTTTTATTTTTCTAGAGTTAATTAACTGTTTTTTTATTTAGAAAAATGCCATCTAAATAGCGCAAACACAATAACGGACGCTACACCTTAATTTAAATAACTCTTATGAAAAAAGAAGGTAATTCTAAGGTAAAGCCAAGGCGGTCTTTTTTTTAATTTCTCATATGTGTTCTGCATATTAATATTCTTCTACAATAAATCTTTTTTTTTTAATTTCATGAATTTACACGTTTTAAAGTCTCCTGAATCCAAAAACTATCCTTTGAAGACATGTCTAGCAAAATTACAGAGCCGATTTCGATGACATTTTTACATATATGTTCAGAATAATCATTATCTAGAATCAAGAAGATGGGCCCCTAGATGTAGCGGCACATAGCTTCGTCGCGTCCTATTTCATATACTTAAAGCAAACTCGCTATGCTCGCTAGTCACCAAGCTCTCGCCTGTTTACGCAGCATTTAAGAACAATCTTTTTAACAAAAGTTATTGCAGGCTCGCTGTGCTCGCCTGTCTAGACATCTCCGACTAATAATATTTTCTTTGCTTTCTAGATCATCTTTTTTAAAATTTGTTGCAGTCTCACTTCACTCGCCAGTTTATAAAATTATAATGCTAATGCTAACTAAAACCTTTCTTTAGTCGTTCATCATATTAGCCGCCATTTTGAAAATATTAAGTGTGCATTTCAATAGTTACAGATTTTTTTTTCTATACTTCAAGATCTACTGTTAAATAAATTGTACAAAATGGGAGTCCGGGGTCCAATATTCGATTTCATAAAAACTTATCTCGCCGATCGTTCCTTCTCTGTTACAATTAATAATACACATTCAAAGTCCCAGTTGCAAAACATAGGGGTGGGTACCTCAAGGCAGTATTCTTGGACCTCTTTTATTTCTTATTTTTATTAATGATTTACCAAAGTTCATAAAAAAAGTATGTCCTAACTGTCACATCACATAATATTGCGATGACGCATCTGTAATTATTATTACTAAGACTGTTGAAGAACTTGAATTGTCTATTAATAATATAATTAAAGCTTTCGTTGTGTGGTCTAATATTAATAAACTTGTCATTAATACTTCGAAGAGTTTTCACGTAGTATTTACCACTCTAAAAACCGTCAAAACTCCCACAGTTGTCATAAATTCGGTCCATCTCACGAAAATGGAGGTTTTTAAATTCCTGGGTGTTTTAGTTGATAATAAACTTCGTTTTCAACAGCATATATCATCTGTTCTCCATAAACTGAAAGGAGCTTGTTTTATGATCAGGGCACTTAAAAGATATAATTCGTTAGAAACTCTAATGCTAATTTATTATGGAGTAGTATATCCACATCTGGCTTATAATGTGTTAGTTTGGGGTAATAGACCAGAAGCTAAAAGAGTTTTTATACTACAGAAGAGAATAATAAGAACTATTCTAGGTTTAAGCAGCAAGACTTCCTGCAAAAAACATTTTATAAAGCATGGTTTCCTTACTTTTCCAAGTATTTTTATTAAAGAAGCGTGTATGTATGCAGCAAGAAATCCAGGAAAATTTATAAAAATGTCTGACATACATAATAAAAACTCTAGACATAAAGACAAATTAGTGCTGCCAATTTGTCGTACAGAATTATATAGATCCTCCCCGTCAAATTCAGCTATAATTTTGTTTAATAACCTTCCTAAACCAATAAAAACTGTACCTGCTGACAAATTGGCAAGCAAATTAAAACAAATGCTCAAAGATAAAGCTTACTATGCAATATCTGAATATTTATCTGATACATAATATCTACTAAGAGTTTTAATGTTTTATTTTATTTATTTATTTTACATTTCATTGTTTCTGTTTCTGTTCATTGTTATTAACCTTTTTTTCTCTCTCTAAAATTGTTATTAGTAATTGTTATTGTTATACAGTTAAAAAACTGTGCTATTGGTTTTTTAAAAATACTATTTCATATTGTATTTGTTTTTATACATGACATGTTATATCCGATACAAATTGGCTATATAATAAAGAATATATTTATTTATTTATTTATTCTAAAAATAATTGATGTGGAGTCACATGACAGAGGTATTTTTAATCCAGTGTAGCCAACAGTTTAGCCAACCTTTACCTGCTGTGAATAGAGTGGATATAAAATTATGTAAGTATACAGTTAACGCATTAAATTTAATACTTAACTAGCATGTTATCACTTGAATAAGGATAATCACGTGTAGAACAAAATATATTTCAACACATACTATTAACTACTGTTATTACACAGCATGCCATATTATTAAAGAAAACAAACATAAAATAACATTGTGAAAACAAATGTATGTAATAATAATATTGCGTTATAAATAAAACAGTAAATTACTATTTATTATTTCTATTTTTAACGAGAAAGATTCATAATGATACACATACTATAAGGAATTATAAATAAACTATAATAAAACTAAAGAGATGTAAAAAATTGTTTAGTTTCTATACATTATTTTTTACATAATTTTATTTCGTAATTGTTGAAAAATGCATCTGCAAAAAAAAGTTTTGGATTATTTAATGGGATTTAACACGAAGAATATGGACGATTAGGTGAATGAACAGATGGGGAGGTACAACGGAGACTTAAGTGTTTAGAAAGCGTCATATCTCAACCATGAAAAGATGGTATGGGCCTAGTCGTACGGAACAAGAGATAAGTGTTTGTGGAATGTTTACTGCACTAGGACTATTACGTTCCCAGTGATAGAGTTTCTTCAGTAACTCGTAGAGGTAGGCAATTCTTCCTTTTTTTTGTTTAATAAAAAAGACCAAAAGATTACCTTAAAAGAATACTATTTCCTGATAGAATTGTCACAATGGAAAGAGAAAGGTACGAATATAATACATTTTCATTGAATTATCTATATAGACAGCCAATAGCTTCCTCGCATCCTATCTCTTACTTTATTGATTTTATGCTTTTACAAGCCATTATTGTCTAATTGGTTTGTTTCCTCCCTTTTATTTAATCAATCAAGATCTTCAAATTAATCTAGGGTTATCTGCATCCGCAAATTTACTTTCAACAAACCATCCTAATTTCATAATAATACCAGCCCATAAAAACCAAGTTTTTATTATAAATCCTTTATATTTTTGCATTTTAGTTCTGAAGGGAAATATTGGTATTCATTCACTTCAATTTTAAATAAATAATTTAAAATTAATTAATTAGTAACATTTAATTAATCATTATATTTGTTACAATGATTTTGTACCGGTAGAGAGTCGAAATGCCAAGATTCAGCAAGATTGGATAATTAATTGAATTTTTATTTATTGTATTACTTTTTTAAATTTAATTATCCCATTCATTTTGA
>KZ652345.1:64492-75788 GCA_001010745.2 Gerris buenoi
AAAAAAACATTACTACCAACATAATACTTAAAATTTACCTAAAAAAATACCTTTTAAGTTGGTATGATTGTTTTTTTTTACTCCCAAGGGAGGGAAGAAACACTTCCCGCCCTGTTATTAGCAATGTAAAGTCCACTTACAGTGCAAGTCGTAGATAAAATATATTTACTTATATAAAAAATTTTATCAAAATGTTAGTCAGACATTCTTTTGCACGATATCTCCTGTACTATTTCTCATATTTATCGTTTATAGGTGGTGACTGTATTTTATAACGAAAAAGCTTTATAGCCTACATTATCCTAAAAAGTACTTGGATGCTAGGATTTTGTGATTGTTATTATTATTGTTGCTGGTGAAAATAATTACGGCACATTTAAGTGTGCTTAAAACAAATCTTTATTTTAAATCAAATTATAATTATTATTAACAATGGGAGATGAAAAGAAAAAAATAGACTTCAGCGCCGGGACTCGAACCAAGTGTCTCTATATTTCCAGTTAAGCGCTCTTACCAACTAAGCTACACTGAAGAATAATTTCCCCAGTCAATTACGATACCTAGTCTCAAATTAAGCTTTCAATTTTCCACAAGTCTAGGAGTCGACATTTACGACAATAGAACTAGACCGAGAAATAACACTTGTAATTATAAAGCACCCAATTAGTTACCTGTGCCTAGTGCAATCAATTTGAAATTCAATTTTTAAGTTTTTGGTAATTTTATTACGGAAAGTTTAAATTTTAATTTAAATCAAATTATAATTATTATTAACATTGGGAGATAGTCGAAGAAAAATGGATTCCAGCGCCGGGACTCGAACCACGGGCCTCTATATCTGAATCAATTTGACATTTTTTCTTTTAAAAATAAATAAAAACAATAAAATGAAGGGGTTTCTACATTATGATCAAATGAAAGCTATTGACGAGTAGATTACAAAAATTCTCTTTTTTTAAAATGATATTTTTTATTGGTTTTATAAGTTTAAATATCATAACAAATATTTCCTTCTCCCAAACACCCTATATAACGGCTAGTCCAAAAATTTTGAAATAATTTATGCTATGATCTTATGATTGGCCAATGAAAAAAATTAATTTATCTTGTAATTAATACCGATGAATAACAATGTGACCCCCCGGGGGATCGAACCATGGACCCTTAACTTCATTTAGTTTTTGTTTAGTATTTAGGGGCTTTCTTTATTTTTATTTTTATTTTTTATTTCTTTTTACTTTTAGTCCAGGAGATAGTGTCTCCGGGACATAGCTTGGCAAATAGGCATTTGAAAAAAACAAACCGGTGGAGAGCGGCCATGTCCCGCCCGTTTCGGTGGATTTTCATGATCCTGAGTACGAAATTAGTTAGTAGACCAATTATCAAGTTGATGTAACTTGGTTACTTGATAAGTGACCACTTTGATTTAGAGTAATATTTAAATAACTTAAAAAGTGATAAATTAATATTAACTTGATTTCTAGTATACTAACTAAATTTTTTTAGCAGACCACATATTCTTAAAAAGCAGTACCAATAGTTATTTACGCAACAATGGAGAGTCCCTAATAACACCAGCGAGTCCGACTCTCCACATAGCGTGAAATTCGCATGTGGGTAAGGCAATTTGACATTTTTTCTTTTAAAAATAAATAAAAACAATAAAATGAAGGGGTTTCTACATTATGATTTAATTTAAATTAAAAATTTAAATTTTCCGTAGCATGAATACTACCAAAAACTTAAAAATTAACAAATCTTAAATGAAAAAAAAAAAAAAACAACTAAAAATTGATTATAATATTGATTTTTGACAATAACCATACTAACTTTTGCTCTTTAAATATAGTTTACCACAAATAAAAGTGCCACAAAATTTGGTGGAACCAACAACCAAGTGCATCCTACTTAAGACTGTAATGTTCCTCTTAGCCTTAAGGAGGACAAATTGTTTGAGGCTAGCCCCCCCATTAATTTTTAGCATTTATGTTAAGTAATTTAAATGAATGTAGTTCAAGAATATCAGGGTTAGCACACAAAATAGTGAGTATTAATGTAGGGAGAGGAGGGGGGGGGGACAGAGTGAAGCATTGAAATGAATGAGCAATGCCAAAATAAAGAGAATTCAAAGCCACAAATCAAACAACAAATATAATTTAAGAGTTTCTAATTTTATTTTGCACTAAAATATTTTGTTTCTTGGCTTAGCTACTTAGTAAACAACTAAATTAAGAAATTTTTAGTTCGAGTTTTTGAAATACAACAATAATAATTTGTTATAGTCTACATAAATTACATGTAATTTATTTTCTATATTTAATTTGTTTATTTTTATCATTAGTTTTTAAGTTCCTTCTTTCTGATGATTCATTCACGAATACATTAATATTTCGTAAATATGAAGTATATTTTCATATACGTCTACTGTAAGTATTAGCTGACTCCGCAATAACAGAAATATTAATCGATTTGGCTAAATTCTATAAAGAAAACCCGCTTTAGCCAATTAATAATGTACTAATTTAGTACACTTTGTAAACTTAAACAAGCAGTCTTTTGAAGCCAATTAATAAAATGCAAACCGGTATGGCTAATTCATAGTAAACAATCTTTTATATAATCGAGTAGTATCCCGACGACGGCGACGACTTACCTCTAAATGATTTATAACGTTAAAAATTGATGAGCCATATGCTGGATTTAAACCAGTGACCTCCAGCTCATTTCGCGAACGCTCTACCACTAAGCCACACCACTGTAATGAATCGCTAGGCATAAAACTTACTATTTAAACAGTATATATCTATTTAAATATTTTAATTATAACTAGGTATTTTTTAACCATATTTATTCTGCCTGTTGCCACAGGCATAACTGCTAGTATATATATAAGTAAATAGATGTGCAAATATCAATACCCAAAATAGAGTGCCAATTAGTGTGGCACATAGCTTCCTCACATCCTATCACGTGTTTTTAGGTTTCTGTACAAAGTACAAAAAGAAACCTTATATAACGGCTCTGTCTGTCTGTCTGTCCGTCCGTTGGCTTGTTTCAACTCTTTTGGTTTGTTCAAAAAATTTGGCACACAGGTACATCTTGGCATTTTAGACAACTGGACAAATTTTGGAGTTTTTACACTTAATATTTCCAAGATGGCGTCCCAGCCAATATGGCGGGTGACCAGTTTTGAATAACCTCAGGTGAAAAGTTTTTAGCTACCATGGCATGTTATACATCAATTTAAAGGTCTTGAAGTGTAGAAAAATAATATTCAACTATTGCACTTAATCGTACAGAAACCGGCGATTATCGCTTAACGTACTTATGTGAAGAGCGCCTTACTTGTATTAATTATATATAGGTACTATAAAAAGCCATTATTGTTTTATTTATTTAATTGATTCCCCCTTTTTGTAATCTGATAAAATTGTTTTGATTTTTTACATGAATTAAAGTATCAACTAAGCAAAAGTTAAAGAGCGCAGACGGTTGAAATTAATCTGTGGATAATTTTCGACAAACAATCCAAATTTCATAAAAGTCAGATGAGTAGTTTTGAAGCTACAGGTATAATAAATAGGTGTTTTAGCTCATATTGAAGAAAAACAAATGAGCGCAGAAAGGTTGAAACTTATATGGGACCAATAATGGGCTAATTATGAGCTACCATACAAATTTCATTAAAATCGGACGATTAGTTTTATAGGTATGTCAATTCTGAAAAGTTGAGCGTCAAACTTTCAGATAGACACGGAACCAAAAATGTTTCTTTGTGTCTTGAAACGGACTGCCTTGGAATTTTTGAAATCGCCGACATAACATATTTTTGTTCTTCAGAACGATCACATATCTTCCGTTACCTTCAGTAAGATTGGAAGTGCATAAGCAAAGAGAATCATTACGTGAAATTAAAAATGACTTAATTTTACCAGCAAAGTGATAAAATTAATCTGACATATTAATGTTTTATTTTTTTTTTTTAATTCAAATCAATAAATTAGTCTAATTTGAAAATTATAGATAGTATATCTATTGATAGTATCTTTTTGGCACCATATTACTTTTTTAGCCACCATAAAAGAAAAGAAAGTGGTGGGTAACAAAGTATAAGAGGCGCCCCTATACTGACCTATACGCTTGCCCCATGACGCTTGTCCATTCACGTTAACATCGAAAAAATGTTGAAAAGTAACATGGGCAACAAACCTAATAATATTAAGACAAAGGGACATTAAGTGAATTTAGTACAATGTACTTTGGGACAAAGGAATAATACACTTTTGTATATATAATTTAAAAATAAATAAGGTGAGTAATAAAGATAAAGAGTGCCAAATTTTTCGTAATTTACATAAGACAATTTAATATGCAACTGAAGTGAAAAGTTGAGTCAAATGATCTATTTTAAATCGGTGAATGGACAACGTTTCTGCAACCCAGTAAAGTCTCCCTTAAGAATAATTAAAAATTAAGGGGGATTGCTCCTCCTTTTTGATTTATCAAAAATATTTATATTTATATAATTAAAAATATAATATATTTCAATTTTTTCGTTTAAGTAAAAACGTAGATAGTCCAATATATTTGAAATGTATAATGTATTAATAATTTTTATGTATAATATTTTTTATATAGTCCTATTAAATAAATAAATAAATTATGATAATAATTGGGCAGAAAAGAGGAAATAATACAACTACTAGCAAATAAATAAATATAATCGAAATTAAATTTAGATCTGCATATACTCGGACTTTTCTAATTTAAATTCAAATTAATATGAATACAAATATTATATAATATATATATGTATAAATATATATGTAGTTGAATGTGGAGATTCGGTGAATGAGATAATGCCGTTATTACCTAAATTAGTCTGGGAAAGTGTAGATATGGTGTCATACAAGAAAAAACTAGAAATAATAGTGGACAAGAAATGTAAAAATAGTAATAACGAAGTTTTAACAGTAGAGGATTTAACGGATGCGATAAAAAAGGCTGCCAATTACAAAGAAGGGGACAAGAGAGGCAAAGTAAAAAGAAAAGAGAAGAACGAGGACTGGTTCGATAGGGAATGTGAGAAGTCGAGAAATAGGACATTCAAAATGCTGGATTTGGTAAGAGTTAATAGCACGGAGTTGACGAGACAAATGTATAGTGAGGCTAAGAGAAATTATAAGTTATTACGAAAAGAAAAAAGAAAAACGTATTACGAGGAAATCGCTAAAGAATTAACTGATGCTAGAGACTCAAAAGAATTTTGGAGAAAGGTAAAGAGACTTAGACCTAACAATGCATTTCTGTGTGGAGACATAGAGGCAAGGACATGGTTAATGTATTTCCATGAACTACTGAATCCGGACAGCGTCAAAATTAATCATCTGTCATACTGCGAAATGTATAACTCGCATACGGAATTGGAGGTCAAATTCAAAATATCCGAGCTTGATGATATTTTGTCAGGATCAAAAAAAGGGAAAGCGCCGGGACAAGATAGAATACCCGTTGAATTTTTTAAGTTTGCTCCTGTGCAGTACAAAGAGGAATTGTTAAAATGTTATAATAATATTTGGGATAGTGAAAGGGTTCCTCTCTCATTCTCAGAGTCGATTATTTTCCCTATCTTTAAGAGAGGGGAAACTTGCGACCCGGGGAATTACAGAGGTATCTCGTTTATTAATGCAGTTTCTAAAGTATTCACAGGACTGATGCTAAATAGAATAGAACAGTGGGTAGAAAGGAATAAAATATTAAATGAACAGCAAGCGGGGTTCAGGAAAAAATATAGTGGCATCGATAATATCTTTAACTTGTCATCTCTCATTAATATCTCTTTGGCCCGAGGCAAAAAGAGGGTCTTCGGGCTCTTCGTAGACTTTAGCGCCGCATTCGATACAATTAATAGATCTACTCTCTTTTATAAATTAAGTGTCATCGGTTTATCTACGAAAGTAATATCGATAATTAGAGCCTTGTATAATAATACAAGAGCGAGTGTGTGGACCAAGGATGGGTTAACCGAACAGTTTAAATGTGGGATTGGGCTGAGGCANTTCTTACCAATCGATCACCAGTAAAAGATTTTCTTTCCACAAGATCACCATAAAGTGATTTTCTTACTATACTATCACCAGAAAGTGATTTTCTTACTATACTATCACCAGAAAGTGATTTATTTACCACACGATCACCAGTAAATGATTATCTTACTATACGATCACCAGAAAGTGATTTTTTTACCATTTCATCACAGAAAGTATGTTTCCTTACAATTCAGCAATAATTTAAAATATCTTAAATATAGCCATTTTTCATTACTTATTTTAAAATTGAAGCAACTTATTAAAATAGAAGACACATCCTCCCAAAAAAAATGAGTCAAATAGATTAAAAAAAAAAAAAAAATAGACACACGTAAATCGAATTTATTTAGATTCATGACGTTAAACAATTTCAAACGATGTTGTATCACGCGCCTTACAATTAGTAGATGAAAGTTTTAAACAAGAAATTAAACAAGCGAACAAGTTGACTGTGTCAGGCTAAAATAAAATGGTCTAAAATAGTAAGGACTGCCAAAGTGTATGTAAACGGTAAATAGAATAAACATACAAGCTTATCAATTAAGAGTCAATTAATTTAAAAAATTCTTGCAGTTCCTAGTTATTACAACGTTAAATTGATTAATTAGTTTTACTCAGTATTTTATTAATATCGTAATTTATAATTTTAATAGCAGTAACTCATGATGTCACCTTCTTGGAAGGAGATTTGGGGGGGGGGGGGTTGAATTAATAGACCAAGAACCATTTTTTGAAAAATATTTTTTTATCCAGTTTAGATTGAACGCTTCTTCGAAAAAAAAAATATATATGTGTGTGAGGCTCTCACGCATTTGAAGTGAAAATTAAGTTCTAGAATGCATGGCTCTCTTTCATTTTTTGACGAATTTATTATTTCAGGATTAAGAAATGGTTATGGGAAATTTAATTGAAAAAAAAAATGCAACGCTAAGGCAAGCATATTTATTCCAATAAAAATAAATGTTTGTTTTTTTATTTGCTGGTCTTTAAATAGATATAATACAATTAATCTATAAAAATGTTACACTTGGACGAGTCTCGAATTGCAAACTTCGTTACACGATGTCACTAAATGAAAAAATTCACTCTACCGCCGCCAAAGAAGTTTCATTTCAATAAATAAATACTCTGCCAATTAGTGTGGCACATAGCTTCCTCATGCCCTATTTCGTAAACTTTAATGATTTTATGCTTTTACAGCTTTAATATCTAATTTATTCTGTCAATAGGACATTTATTGCTAAACATTCAACGTAGAACCTCCTTTTCTGTGTCGTTCCTTCGCTGGAATACATCGCATATTTATACTAAGTATGTATATCTATAACTCAACTACTTTGCACTTAACAGTTGTCAACATTGTCTTTCTGGCTTTCTCGGGTTGTAGTTTATTGTATCTTCAATTTATGTAGTAAATACTATTAATAGAATAATGTATTTTATCTACTCACGGCAGCAAAATTAAGCATTGTTGTACTGTTTTCAGTCTGCAAAATGTAATTTTTCTTGATTCTTTTGAGTAAAGTGTCAGCAAAATATCAAAGTGTCAGCAAAAGTTTAGTGTCATCAAAAGTTCAAAGTGTCAGCTAAATAACAAACAGGCTGTCACATTTTAAGAAAATTTTACTAAAAAGAGGTTACTTCATCGCAGGTTATAAACACTCCCACATTGTTTATTTTTATATATTTAAGCGTAATATTCTGCTAAATAGTTATATCTTTTTTAAAAATAACTTAAATAATAATTATAGTGATAAACAAATTTTACTATTTTACAATGATTATTTAAAAATAAAAATGCTAAAAATTGAGATAAAAACAGTTTTGTTAATAAAAGTGGCTACACAGAATTCATTTTGTTTTCTTGATGACTCAAACTTTCGTTTTTTACAACTTTAATTTCCTTAAATCTTTTATTTTAAATTTGTTTATTAAAAAGGAAATATAATGATTAGCGTAATTTTTCTGCCGTTAGTAGATAAAATATTGTATGTAACTATGCAGCAAAGGAAACATCCCTGACTCGTTTAAATATTTCCTGCTTAGATTACACCTTAGCAGGTAATTAACATTTGCCTGCTTCGGCTTGTAATTTTCCTGACTCGGCTTCGCATCGTCAGTAAAATAGTGAATTTCCTGCCTCGGCTTCGCCGCTGCAGTAAATTTGTTTAGCGTATCCTCGCCTTTGGCTCGGAACTAAAACTTAAAATCTTGTCAGCAAAATTCCATTTTGCTGCCTAGTTACATAAATAACTATTGTACTTTCTTCGACTTCCTACAATCATCAGTGTCATTGAATGAGACATTATAAATGTGTCAAACCAATAACAATAACTATTAAAAATATAATTTGTTTCATAGAAAAGAACTAATTAAAAACTAATTTCTCGAAACACGAAATCTTAATTAAAGTCTTAAAAAATTAACCACACATTAGAAAATAAACAAAATTAATGAAAAAAAAAAAAAAAAAAAAAATCAAAGAATTTTTCTTTCTTTTTACTACTTGTATGATTTATTGTGAAAGATAAAAAATGTATTCTATTGTTTGTTTATAAAAAAAAAAGTAACAATTGTTTCGTTAACTAGAACTCAGCCTTGGTTTGTATTTCGAGTCTTCGAGGACCGTTCTGCCAGCGTCGACGAGACAAACATTCTTCAATACGCAGAAATTAGTATGACGTATTTTCAACGCAGATTTTCTTTTCATAAACCTCTTGCACTTTTTTCAAGACGTATTGGAGACGTTCACAGAACTATTAAAATTTAATTTACTCGGGCGTACAACCTGAAAAAAAAAACTACGAACAGTTGATTTCTTCTTTAACTGTCATAATGCCAACAGTTTTTAATTATTTATTATTTTCTTTGGTGCTGCAAGAAAAAAAATGTTCTTAACACCACAAACTAATTGTTGATGGATCAGAAAAATTACCATTTGACATCTCCATACCAAGTAAACCTAAAATGTTTTATTTACAGATTTTGGAGTAACCAACATCATTATATTTTTTTAATCTTTTTTTAAGTTCTTTCAAAATCGTTTCGATGTCTAGGAAAAGTCAAAATTATGATCTGTATTCAGACAGCAACATAAATAACTTAAAAATCCTAAAAGACTATTATACAATTTTAGATCATTAATTATATATATATTTTTGTTCTAATTTTATAATTAACGAAAGGCAACAAGCCGTACGTAATAAATTTTTTAAGATGAATTCGATGTTTCGCGAAATTTCTTAATTAGTTAAAATTCAAAGTAAAATAAAAACAACATTTTATGAAGTGTAGAAATGTAAAATCGTTTTTAATATATCAGATAAAAATTATTATTTTTACAGGTGTTTGATGTAAAAAGTTTATAACTTTTAATAGATAGTGCAATGACATTTATTTTAAACGAATTAGGTATAATTTTTTTTTTTTTTTTTTTTTTTTTTTTTTTTTTTTTTTTTTTTTTTTTTTAATTTTTTTTTAAACATACCTATATAATAAACAAGTTGATTAAAGTTTTATCGGTACATTGTCACCGTTATATCAGAATACAAATTGCAATAACCGGTCCTGTTTTTGTCTCTACCATACATCCCAGGTCAACAGATAAGATAAGCAGGATTCTCCGAAAACATGACATCGGGACCACTTTCAACGCTCAAGCGACCATATGAAGTCTCTTAAAATCGTCAAAAGACCACCTTCATTTGAAAACTTGCGGTGTTAACCAAATTCCTAGCAGTAGTGGCAAAAACTACGTTGGGCAAACCGGAAGATTGATCTCAACCCGCCTACAAGAACACGTAAGAGCAGTGAAGAACAACAATCACAGATCAGCGATAGTTCAGCATTCTGACGAAACCGGCCATCTCATACATTTTGATGACATATATGAGTAGGGGAGACCGGGGCACAGAGGACCTCCGGGGCACAGAGGTCCACTGAGTTTTTTTATTGTATAGTGGCGCTACGAACCGGAAATCTGTATGATCTATTAGAGTTAGTTTGTTTCCAGACGTGAGCAATCACTGGCAGAGTTAACCAAGTTTGATAAATTTTTATACACTTTTTTCAATTTTCAAGGAAAGTGATCTAATATTTACGTTATATATAATTAAATGTAACATTAATTTGATATAGAATTTTTAAACAAATTTACTGTATCTGATAAACTTAGGTCTTATATTTATAATGTCAATTGTTTTCATTTGTTTAAGTCTGTCCTGTATCTTGTCATAAAATGTTTTTTAATGTCATGTGGCTTGGGGCACAGAGGACCGTAAAGGTATGCGGTACACCCCATGCTGATATTTGAATTTGTAAAGAATGGACATATGGTTCTTAATCACAGAGGCTGAAGATGGCGATAAAAATATTGTTTGTAGCTACTGCCAAATAAAAATAAAAACCAAAAATAAAAATATAGAATTTAATTTGTTTTTTCTAAATAAACGGAAGTGGTCCTATGTGCCCCTGCACATAGGCACAGAGGACCAATCGACTTTTTTTCAGAAAAAATTAAAATAAAATACTTATAATTAAAATTAAGAAATGTGAGTCGGGGAACAGTTAGAGAAATGTTTATTCTAATAAATACTTCTTATTTAACATAATTTTATTTAATAATGCTAAAGTTATCTGAACACAAACCTTATTAGGTCCTCTGTGCCCCGGTCTCCCCTACTCGCTGATGTCAACAGGTATCTCAGCACGGTGGAAAGGGAAGCTATTGAGATCAAAAAACAAGCAGAAAACTTCAACAGAGAGGATGACGTCACCCGCTCTACAAAGGAACACCGACAAAGGCAGCACTTGCCCGATTTCGTCATCCCCATAAACGACTCAAGGAACCCCCAGGGAATCCAGGTATAATCTGCGTTACAGAAAGCAAATATAAATTCACCGGCCTTCATTCCAGTGTCAGTATGTCTTGCTGTAGCTTCATATAAACATCAAGTTGCAACACACCCCTAAAGAAGCTGTTTATTATGAGTTTACCCACGGAAGGCCTACGCAACAAGTTAATTAAATATGTACAGGTTCTACATGCCATGTTGCCCTATTGAAAGATGCGGACAGTTAAATATTTACTGCTTCTACATAGAATGTTGTCCTATCGAAAGATGTGGACAGTTAAATATTTACTGCTTCTACATAGAATGTTGTCCTATCGAAAGATGCGGACAGTTAAATATTTACTGCTTCTACAT
>KZ652345.1:81128-114762 GCA_001010745.2 Gerris buenoi
GCTTGACTCATTCAAACTTTCCATCAATCTCCGTCAAGGCTTGACTCAAGCATCAAACAGGTTCCTAGACTATCAATCATGCTTGACACCATTGCTTTGACGCGCTGTTTTGTCAAGGCTTGAATCAAGCATCAAACGGGTTCCTAGACTATCAATCATGCTTGACACCATTGCTTTGACGCGCTGTTTTGTCAAGGCTTGAATCAAGCATCAAACGGGTTCCTAGACTATCAATCATGCTTGACACCATTGCTTTGACGCGCTGTTTTGTCAAGGCTTGAATCAAGCATCAAACGGGTTCCTAGACTATCAATCATGCTTGACACCATTGCTTTGACGCGCTGTTTTGTCAAGGCTTGAATCAAGCATCAAACGGGTTCCTAGACTATCAATCATGCTTGACACCATTGCTTTGACGCGCTGTTTTGTCAAGGCTTGAATCAAGCATCAAACGGGTTCCTAGACTATCAATCATGCTTGACACCATTGCTTTGACGCGCTGTTTTGTCAAGGCTTGAATCAAGCATCAAACGGGTTCCTAGACTATCAATCATGCTTGACACCATTGCTTTGACGCGCTGTTTTGTCAAGGCTTGAATCAAGCATCAAACGGGTTCCTAGACTATCAATCATGCTTGACACCATTGCTTTGACGCGCTGTTTTGTCAAGGCTTGAATCAAGCATCAAACGGGTTCCTAGACTATCAATCATGCTTGACACCATTGCTTTGACGCGCTGTTTTGTCAAGGCTTGAATCAAGCATCAAACGGGTTCCTAGACTATCAATCATGCTTGACACCATTGCTTTGACGCGCTGTTTTGTCAAGGCTTGAATCAAGCATCAAACGGGTTCCTAGACTATCAATCATGCTTGACACCATTGCTTGACGCACTGTTTTGATCAAGCGGATTGATTGTGTTGGGGCTGCTTTACATGGTCAATGACCGTCGTTACAATTATGCCGCTATTATTATTTACAAATTATGTATTACTCAATGTCTTAAAACATATTATTAGTTTAAATCAAATTATAATCATTAGTAATAATGGGAGACAGACAGAGAAAAATAGACTCCAGCGCCGGATTTCGAATTAATTATACAAGGTACAGTTACTAATTGAATACTTTATAATCATAAGCGTTAATTCTCGATTTATATCTAATGTCAATTTTAAATTTATGTCATAAATTGACGAGCTAAATATAGATGAATATTGAAAGCTTGGATTTGGGGAATAGCTATCAGTTACGGCAGAGAAAAACCATTCTCCCGCGTAGCTTAGTTGGATAAAGAGCATCTGCACCGAAATGCGGAAGGCCCGGGTTCGAGTCCCGGCGCTGGAATCTATTTTTTCTGTCTGTCTCCCATTATTACTAATGATTATAATTTGATTTAAATTGATATTTAAACTTTCCGTAGTATGAAGACTACCAAATACTTAAAAATTTAATTTCATATTATTAGTTATAAGTTTTAACAGAAAAGTTTCAATTTACAGATTATAAAATATACATAAACTAAAGCTCAACATTGAAACTAAAAAAGATAATAAATTCGTAGTTTTAAAATATTTAAATCGTGCTGAAATATACAATGACCGCAACTTCTTTTGCATACCATAATATTAGAATAAGAAATAAAATTAGTCAAATAAATCAAACAATAACTTTCTCCTATAGATAATAATACTGTAATTAAATCTCAGGCTGTTCAGTAGTGACTACAGTCGAAAATCGCTTAACGACATGATTTTGCTTTAGACAATTGTTTTTTTTTTAATTATTTAGTTGTTCTTTTGGGGTCTTCAAAGGTGTTTTAATAAAAAAAAAACTAATTTTGATGCAATATTTCGTCCTTATTTTGGGAAATTTTCAGCCCTGAAAATTTATTTTAAATTAAATTTATTTTAAGATCTTTCTCATAAATATATCTATTATAACATGAAAATCCAAAAATAGTAATTTGATAATTAATAATTATAATAATAAATTTTTCAGGCTTAAAAATACCCCAAAGTAAGGACGAAATATTAACTCATTTTTTTAAATTATTATTATTAAAACACCCCTGAAGAAGCAACAAAAAAAAACCATCACGATGTAAATTATATAATTTAAAAGTATAAATGATAGAAATTAGAAAAGAAACCTTCAATTAACATCCCCGTGACCACAAGGCTACATGTAATTACAAACTGGTGTGTCATAATGAATATTTGGTAAAAAGTAATTGACAATAGTCTGGAAGATATGGAGGGATTCAATTACAGCTGTTAGTCATATCGTAACCTTAGTATAGTGGAATTAGACAACACACTGTCTAGCCATGACTTTCTCATCACCTTGTCTTAACTGTTATAATTAAGAGTTCTGTATGAACCCAGTAGTCTTAATAATTTCCTACATTCAGAAGATATGTTTGGTGTTGTAGTGATGCAACTCACATATTTCTAGTGAATCATAAGAATGAAAGTTGTACACATTTGCAGCGCACATCGCAGCTTTGAAAGAAGATTAGCGTCTCGAAGGGGTTGAAGTCCGACGTTTCGCTTCCACTGCTGGAAGCATCTTGAGGGGTGAGGTGCATCGTGATTTTGACGTTTTGTGTTTGCTTCGAGTAA
Organism: Gerris buenoi; assembly: GCA_001010745.2. Lineage (NCBI taxonomy): Eukaryota > Metazoa > Arthropoda > Insecta > Hemiptera > Gerridae > Gerris > Gerris buenoi. The sequence continues at coordinate 83,753 of KZ652345.1, forward strand.
ACATCACGATGCACCACACCCCTGAAGATGCTTCCAGTAGTGGAAGCAAAACGTCGGACTTCAACCCCTTCGTGACGTGGATTCTCCGAAAAACCAAGCTGTTTTAGAATATAGTTATAGTTGCAGAGGATGAAATATGCTACAATTTTTTTTTCTACGTTATCTCCTCTTTTAAAAACGTTTAGATATGATCAAGATTTGATTTTTAAAGTTGCTTAAATTTTATTTACAAAAATATGAATCACCTTTGTCCATATAAGAAGATATGACTAAAAATCACTTTGTGCTTACTCAAAAGAATTTAATCTTTCTTGTCTATAAAGCCTGGTTTACATTGGTCGAGTAAACGGGCGAGTAGCTAGGTCGAGTAGCACTCGGCCGAGCTACTTGCGTAATGTGAACGATACGGCGAGTAAACGGTCGAGGAGAGTGGATAAAAGTTGGTCGAGTAAATGGGCGAGTGCGGTGGTAGAGTAGCTCGACCTCGGACGGGCGAGTAGACCCCCCACCCTACGTCCGTCCTAACATTGAATACCTTCATCTGCGGGATTATTCAGAACTAAAAACGAAAACACCTCACTTTACTAAGGCTACTATCTCAAGCACGTGTGAACGACTTTGGAGTCCATTCTACCAAAAAATAGCACTCTATTCTACTCGCCCGTCCCGGTGCTAAAAAGCATGCTAGCCCACTCGACCGTTTTCTCGACCAATGTAGACTAGGCTTAAAAGATAAAAGTAATAATACCCCTTAGTCTAAAGTCTAACTATCTATTAAGACAAAGGGATGGTTAATCCATAGTTCTTTAGGACAAATGAATCGGTTATTTCAGAAACAACACATGTGACATTTTTAACATTTTGAGAAAAACAAAGAAAACTGTTTCCCAACAAACTTTTGATAAGTAAATTAGTCTAACAAATATATGTTTTAATTAAAAGGTTTTCAAGATGTTCTATATCATTAAAACGGTCTATTCCTGGTTTACATTGGTCGAGTAACGGGCGAGTAGCTAGGTCGAGTAGCACTCGGCCGAGCTACTTGCCTAATGTGAACGATACGGCGAGTAAACGGTCGAGGAGAGTGGATAAAAGTTGGTCGAGTAAATGGGCGAGTGCGGTGGTAGAGTAGCTCGACCTCGGACGGGCGAGTAGACCCCCCACCCTACGTCCGTCCTAACATTGAATACCTTCATCTGCGGGATTATTCAGAACTAAAAACGAAAACACCTCACTTTACTAAGGCTACTATCTCAAGCACGTGTGAACGACTTTGGAGTCCACTCTACCAAAAAATAGCACTCTATTCTACTCGCCCGTCCCGGTGCTAAAAAGCATGCTAGCCCACTCGACTGTTTTCTCCACCAATGTAGACTAGGCTAAAAAAATTTTAAAACTCGATGCGTCTTAGCCTCTTGTAAAGGAATCACTATATAAATCCATTAAGCCTAGTCTACATTGGTCGAGAAAACGGTCGAGTGGTCTAGCATGCTTTTTAGCACCGGGACGGACGAGTAGAATAGAGTGCTATTTTTTGGTAAAGAGGACTCCAAAGTCGTTCACACGTGCTTGAGATAGTAGCCTTAGTAAAGTGAGGTGTTTTCGTTTTTAGTTCTGAATAATCCCGCAGATGAAGGTATTCAATGTTAGGACGGACGTAGGGTGGGGGGTCTACTCGCCCGTCCGAGGTCGAGCTACTCTACCACCTCACTCGCCCATTTACTCGACCAACTTTTATCCACTCTCCTCGACCGTTTACTCGCCGTATCGTTCACATTAGGCAAGTAGCTTGGCCGAGTGCTACTCGACCTAGCTACTCGCCCGTTTACTCGACCAATGTAAACCAGGCTTTAGTGCCAAAAATGTCACATATGCTGTTTCTGAAATAACCGATTCTAAATCTTTATTTAAGGTTACATTATCCCTTTGTGTTAAATGATAATTAGACTAATTATTTATTTTGAATACAGAACTGTAATACTCCTTTGTCCTAAAGTACATTGGACGAAATATCCCATTATATTAATAGTTGTTCAAACAATGAAATGTAAACTCTCCTGTTTATAGATATACTGTACAGTATCTTTTATATAATCGAGTAGTGTCCCAACAACGACTCACCTCTAAATGATTTATAACGTTAAAAATTGATGTGCCATAAGCTGGGATCGAACCCGGGGCTACTGGGAGTAAGCCAGATACTAAACCATTTGCGCCATACCTATGTCACTCGGAGCACAAAACTTCCTATTTAAATGTTTTAATTATAACTGCATAAAACTTACTATTTAAACAGTAAATGTCTCTTTAAATATCTATTTTAATTATAACTAATTATCTCTAAGCTCTTTTTCTCAACCATATTTATTATTCTGCCCGTTACCGTGGGCCTAACGGCTAGTACGTTTATATTTCGATGCAGAAGAGAAAGTAATGTTTGAAGATACCTTACTTTACTGCTAAAACATGACTGCTGATTTTTTTATCACTATCTCTAATGTCAATTGATATATCTATAGAGGATCACCCAATAGATCATAACGTAGTATATAATGGCCAATGGAAATTTTTACGAATGTAATTGAACTATTTTTTTTTTTAATTATTAAGCAATTATGAATACAGATTTTCTTGTGGTTTTCAGTTTCTGCAACCAACTCGGAGATTTTTAGGTACTTCTTTACATTGTTATTCCCCTATGTGTTTTAGAATATAAATGACTAAATGCTGTTAAGACCAAATGATGTTTAGTCCAATGTACTTTGGGACAAAGGAATATCATATTTCTGCTTTTTTAAGAGAAATAACAGTCTAAAGAAGAACATTCCGTACATCTTCTTTAGATTGTTACTCCCCTCTATCTTCTTTATAAGGGGAGTAAAAATCTAAAGAAGTGTCGGTTTTTAGCTATACTGAGTGAATTCTCCACCCGTAAAACCCATTTTTTCCAACATTTTCCGTATGTATGTGAGAGGATATTTTTAAAACTATTGAGTTTACTGAAATATTACCAGGTCGAAAGTTGTTAAATTGTAAAAAATAAACAGTTTAAAAACCCGCAGCCAATGGGACAATTAGTAACAAATGGACGTGTAAGTGCATATCTACCAAATATCTAGTTTGCCAACATAATTTATCTTTTGGATAGATAAGGAATCTATCATTATCATGATTATAGGATTATTATTCTTGCGAGGCAACCAAGAAAGATACAAAATAATGTATAAAAGATATGTCAATTTTGACATTTCATGTTTAGGCTATGGGACATACGGCAAAAAGCGTTATGTTACTTAAAAACTCAGAGAAGTGTAACAGAGAGTTAGAAAGCTATAGGAGGTGTGCAATCCAGTCTCCAGCTGTAGGGGCCTCTCCTACCGCGCTTCGCAGGGCCGAAAAGAGTTCCACTGGTACCAGGGAAATAGGTACTCGCAGGAGGTAGTCGTATTAATATCAATATCTGATAAATAACAACAGTTTCGATCCAATTAATTGGTCTCAGTACTGACTTAACCAACCAATGGCAATATTAATCATAAACTCGAATGTTTCTATAATGAAATAGAAGCTTACTTGAATTCTATCGGTACAATGTATGGCCAGAGATAATCCCCTTTGTAAATAGTTTTAAATGTCTCGTCCATTTTACTCTGTAAATTTAGTCTTTGTATCGTCTTTCACATATTAACTTGAAAATTTAATGTTTGTAGCTTGTAAGTAATAATAAATTGTCACATTGTAAGAATTAATGGACAATTTTTCATGTGTCAAAAAATTGTTTTATTTTTGTAATAAAACATTATTTATTTAATTTTCAGTCAATTTATTTATATGTTAAATTTAAACAGTGAACGCAAGAGAAGGTTTATCGGGATATCATTTACTTATTGGGGTAAGTAGCCAAGAGAATTATGTGATTTATAATTCACTTAAATGTTGCAAAAGATTAAAATTATGTTGTATTTATATCATTTCCCTTCATTATTGATGATTTACAACTGTCAAATTTATATCAACTCGTAAAATGGTAACTCATATTGATAAGTCTCAGTTTTGTTAATTGGTTGCCAATTTACAAAAAAGTAAGGGAAATTAAAAATTGGGTATAGACAATGCAAAATATGGTAAATCTTCACTTGACAACCCATTTTTTTGTAGTGGTCTGATTGACTTCTGGTTTTTCAAATTGTCCCTTATCCAATTTCAAGAATTCCTATCCTTGCGAATTTTCGATATTTTGTGTTTTGAAAAAGGGCACTTCTTTAGATTGTTAATCTCCAAAAAAAGAAAACAGGGGAGTAACAATCTAAAAGGTGTGGATGTTTTTCTTCAGAATGTTATTCCCCTTATAAAAATAAAAGTGTGATATGCCTTTGTCCTAATGTATATTGGACTATACTTATTCCTTTGTCTTAATAGTTCTTTAGTTAAAGTAATTTATATTCTAAAAACACAAACAGTAACACAAAAAATAGTAAACACCAAAAGTAACAACCTAAAGAAGTACCAAAAAAGAAGAAATTGAAATTTCCACGTCGGATCTTTCAGTACAAGGGGGTTTAAGGGTGGGGAGACACACATAATATATTAGTTGATTCTTAAATAATAAGTTGACGGATGATTAAAGTCTAGTACTTTAAGTAGTGTAGTTTAAGTGTTTTTATACAACTACTACACCTTAATCATCCATCAACTTATAATTTAAGAATCAAAATCAACACAATCAAAAAGGTGTAAACTTTCAACGTTTTTAATTGTAATATATTAGCTAAAACAAAACACTGCGAAATGAATTTACAAACTTCAAAAGCACAATAATACCTGGTAAAACCAAATCTCAAAAAGTTACAATATTTCGTGTTCGCGATGTACATTATATGAAGACCATGGCCCATGGCACCACGAGAACAAGGAATAGCTATGACCTCACCAGTGTTAAAGTGCAAGACTGTCTTCACACGTAGTTCAAGTGTACCTCACTTGATAGCTACTGCGATTTAATCTTCAAATTCTCACTTCTAACACCCCATTAACTCTACTTACATATTTAAAAATGTTTTAGCACAAATTAATGGAGTCGGACGTTCAGCAAGTCTCTAACGTAAATAAGGTAAGAATAAAGAAAATACTAAATTTCAATGACATTAAAAAAAAAAAAATCGGTCCGAGACAACTCAGACAAACTTTCTCATATACGAGTTCTAAGCCAAAATTAAGCCCATTACTTTCTATTTATTATTTTTCGTATGTACATTTAATTATTATTAATAATTTCATCAAAATATACCATAAAAATAACTTCTCCCGGGCGGGGAATCGAACCCGGGCTCTCTCTGCCCGCGTTTTGAGCAATTTTCTCCGGATCTAGATTTTTCCCGGGAAAACGGCTTATATCATTAGATTCGTATTTAAATGGACTACATTTGAGAATTTTTTAATCAAAATCGGAACCGTTTTCGAGAAATAATTTTTTCTCGTGTTCTTTCAGAGTTTTTGGGGGGTAGCACCCCCAAATTTGGAGCTAAAATTCATTTCTCGAATTCACTTCGGGGTATGTTTTTTCTGAACATGTATGCCAAATTTCGTCAAAATCGGCCTGATAGTTTAGGCTCCAGGCGTCGGCACAGACGACGGACAGACATTTTTTAAAAACCACTTTGGACTCAGGGGACCTCAAAACGTGTAGATTCATCAAATTCTCAAAATCGAAATTTCGCGCCATCACAATACTTTCTCTTTATATGAGAAAGTAAAAATTTCAGACAAACTTTCTCATATACGAGTTCTAAACCAATATAAAGCCCATTACTTTCCATTTATTATTTTTCATATGTACATTTAATTAATATTGAACATTCTATCAAAATTTATCATAAAAATAACTTCTCCTGGGCGGGGAATCGAACCAGGGCTCTCTCCGTCCGCGTTTTGAGCTATTTTCTCAGGAACTAGATTTTTCCTGGGAAAACGGCCTACATCGTTAGATTCGTATAATTAAATTCTTACATTTATTTCGTATAATTAAATTGACTACATTTTAGAATTTTTTAATCAAAATCGTCGGAACCGTTTTGGAGACTTTTTTTTTTAGTTTTTTTTAGAGTTTTGGGGGGTAGCGCCACAAAATTTGGAGCTTAAATTCATTTCTCGACTTCGCCTCGGGGTATGATTTTTCTGAACACGTATGCCAAATTTCATAAAAATTGGGCCATTAGGTTAGGCACTAGGCGTTTGCACAGACGACACACGACAGACAGACATATTTTAGGAACCACTTTTTTGGACTCAAGGGACCTCAAAACGTGTAAATCCATCAAAATATCGCGCAGAATTTTCGCGCCATCACAATCATTTCTCTTCATATGAGAAAGTAAAAATAAAAAAACAATATTGCACTAGAAATGATTATTTAAATTTGTTTAACTGTTGCTTAGATTGATGTCAGTTCTAAAATGTATGACATTGTGAGTTTTGGAAATGTAGTACATTTCAAGAATATTACGTTTGAACGAGTTAGGTTCTTCTCTTATCACTTCTCTTTATATGAGAAAGTAAAAAAGTGAGCCTTTCACGAATAAGAAGAAACTAAAGCACTACAGTCTGTGCCAAACGAGAGTTAGTGCGTTGACACTGAGGGAAAAACTAGCAAATGGGGTGGGGAGCCAATGAGAACTCAAGATTTGCCCTCTGGATAACCATATAAGAAGGTGAATGTAGTGGCTTTATTTTTTCCCCTCAGAGGTTGGCCAATCTGTGTGTCACTCGATTTCCCGCGCTGTCAACAAACTAACTCTTATTTGGCACAGACTGTAGAAACAGTTGATCCTATGCATTGCTCTCTTACCATTTGTAGGTGATTTTATTATTTCAGGATTAAGAAATGGTTATGCCGACTTACGCCGGCAGTTAATTTACTTGATGTAAAAAATCTGTCACATAGACTAGCCTCGAAACACAAACTTCGTTACTATCAAGGCGATTTACTCTACCACGCCTAAAGAAGTTTCACTTAAAATATAAATCAACTTTCAGAAACTAACATTTAATAATTTTTGTTTGATATTATTTTCTGCAACAGGATTTTGATATTGGAGAAGGATGCACGAGCGATCAGCAGCTGTCCAAAATTCCTCGTCCATCAAAATCTGGTAGGCATTGATGTGGGTTTTTTTTTTATTTTGGCACTATATTTATATATTAAACTTATAAACACAAAGAGTGATATTCCTTTGTCCCAAAGAACATTAGGCTAAATATTTCTTTGTCTTAATATTTACTAAGCATCGCGTTGCTCTGTCATTGAAGCGAGCGTATTTTATGCTAAACAGCATAAATAAAAAAATATATAAATATGCATAAAAAAATGTTCGTCTCATCGGATAGGTGATGATAGAATTTTTTAACGTCCTGAAATTCCAATTTTAAATTTGAAGCTCACGTTTACGCGAGCATTGCGCGCGAACTCTTGGTAGTCCAGGAGATAGCGTGCAAAAAAGTGTCTGACTAACATCAAGCTAGAATTTTGTATACAAGTTAATCTTTTAGCGCCTTTTAAGAATATGTGGTCGGCTAAGTTCGTCTGCGGGACATAGCTTGGCAATAGGCGTTTCAAAAAAACAAACCGGTGGAGAGCGGCCAAGTCTTACCAATTATGGTGGACAATGTGATTTTCATGATCCTGAGTACAGAATTAGTTAGTAGACAAAAAATCAAGTCGATGTTATTTTCGCACTTGATAGGTTAGTTAGTCAAATATTACTAAAAATCAACGTAGTCACCTGTCAAGAGACAAACTAACATCAACTTAATTTTTGGTCCACTTACTAATTCTGTACTCAGGATCATGAAAATCATACTGTCCACTATAATTGGTGAGACATGGTCGCTCACCACTGGTTTGTTTTTTTCAAATGCCTACTGCCAAGCTATGTCCCGCAGACGAACTTAGCCGACCACATATCCTTAAAAGGCGCTAAAAGATTGACTTGTATACAAAATTCTAGCTTGATGTTAGACACTTTTTTGCACGCTATCTCCTGGACTATGGGCGGATCACGCTGTCAACGAACTTAGCCTGAGTATTTATTAGTAAGAACATGTATACCAAATTTCAACTAAATCGGTCAACTTTTACTCAAGTTATCGTCGGACACGTAAACGTTACACACAGACAGACAGACAGACAAGATGCATCTTTCGTTGAATGCAAGAAGCTCGCTTCAATTCATTTTGTTACCCACCCTACTTTTTAACATTTTATGGATTTGGGACAAGGACGCCTTTTTTACTTTGTTTACCCACCACTTCCTTTGTCTGTTAAGCTAGGCGCACACTGGAGACAAAACTGTCTGCAGACTGTCCGCAATTAATGGACCAATTTAATTTAAGTTACAAGAGTTAGCACGTAGTATCATAGCACAATTAAAACTATGTATATTCATTTTTTAGCTACATAGTTAATTTTCTGATCAGAGGATTCTTCTCGATTTTAAATTCTATTGCAATACAGTTTTGTCAAAAAATGGAAGAACCTCAAATGAGCATTTATATAACACGACTAATAATTTTGCCTTAGTTTTAGCGTCGCCTAAGAAGAAACTAATCAAAGATTTGGAAAGGCCGCCTTCAGCTAAATCATTGATAACTCTGGAAAACAAATACAAAGCGTCGATAACAAAATATAACAAAGAATTAAAAGAAATGCAGACGCAAAATGTAAGCAATACAATGTAATATATAAATTATATAATGCATTTAAAGTCAAGATCAATGTTTCTTAACTGAAGGGTTGATCTCAAAAAAAATGTTATACGCATGAAAAATAAAACACCGGTAATCTTGGTTTTCGTTGTTGAACGTTTATGCACTAAGTGGCTCTTTTTGGAACGTTAGAGTTATAAATAGTGATTTTTTTTTTTTTTTTTTTTTTTTTTTATGACATATATATGCTATCTGATTTCACTATTCAGGATTTTTTGTACGGGGAGCTTTTACACACGAAGACGCAGGCCACTAGAACACCCAGGTGGGCCCTTTGAACGAAACCGGGTTAGGGACCGAAATCTTCACTCACTTGTGTGACGATATACGGTCGTTAACCATTGCCATATTTGAGTGGAAATCAGATTCCCTGTGGGAGCGTAGGTTCGTGTCCTACCGACTGCGCCATGTGATATCTTGATAGCAACTAACTTTATTAAAATAAAATATACAGATATATAACGAATACATTAGAGTAGGGGAAATTGATATGACAACCATGAATCTCCTCCTGGTTGTGTTGCAATCAATAGTGTCATCATCATGGTTTCCAGGCCGAAACCTGGTGGCGCCACTCTTTCGAGGAGCTTCCCATTTGATTAAACAATGCTGGGTGGACGGGGCCCAGTCCGGGAATCAATAGCAGAGCTGTGGTCAGAAGCAATCACCCATCTATCTTCTGACCCTGCTCGAGACAGCCTAACTTGCCTTATCGCAAGGCCAGCGCTCTTGCCTCCGTACCACCGAGGCCCCCTGACTTAACGTCGCTCTTAAAAAAAACTAACTAGTCTATCTTGTAAGGGCTTAGAATGTCGCAGAAAGGTTTTATTTAGGAACGCGCTCTCCAGCTCCATCTAGTGCCAAAAAGGTTAATTTGATAGTGTACCCTGTTATTTCGAGTATTTTTTTACGTGAAGACCAAACCGAGTAAAAAGTATCCCAACTTGTTTGAGGAGACTTAGAAGATGGTAACCTACTCTGAACTTTTTTTCGATCCGTACCCCTCCAAGTAGAGTTATAAGCTTCCAAAGTTGAGTGATTCCAAATTTTACTTTCTTTAAGGGTAAGTGTCCATCTGAAACTTTTTGGTATCGACACTCGCTCTCGAGATTAAAATCGCTAGTGGACATGCTGAGACTAGTCTCGGAGACTCGCCGACTCTCCAAGACTCGAGAGAGGCTGATGTTGCTCTCAAGTGGACAAGGTTCTGAGACTAATCTCGAGACTAGCTCTCGAGATTTAGTTTCAGGTGGACACTTACCCTAATATATGGTTGGGGTGCTCATATTAAAGACTAAATTCAAATTAAAAAAAAAACTTAATTCATTAGAAATTGGCAATTGAATTATTACTGAACTTTTCATTATTAAGAACACCCTTAATTTGGATTCTACCTATTTCTGACTATTTTTTTATTAAACTAACTTACATAACACACTAGATTTATTACAATAATTTGACTTGCAGAATAAATTAAACTTACTGAGAAGCACGATGACGAAATTAAGAGACGAAATGCAGGAGAAAGGGCAACGAGACATTCCTTCAATACCGGACCTGCCGTCCATGTTAAACATACCGGCCTTCATAACTTCGCGCAGTCCAAGTATAGTAAAGTATTTATAAAATAAATGTTTAGTGATAAGTTCCTACTGAGAAGAAATATGGGGTAGTGACATAGATATCCAGCAACTCAAGCAAACCGTACATCGGTTTTTTTTATATATAAATGGATATCTATTTGTCAAAATAACTATTAAGACAAAGGGTTTATAGTCAGGGTCAGCCCATAGGCAAAAAAGTCACTTATATGTACATGTAAATACTCTTTCCAAACCTGTTTGAATGGCTTGTTTAGGACAAATCTGACACCGTTTTCATCTGACTTATTTTAGTTTTGGGGCGTTTTTTTTTTTATTTGAACCCTAAAATTTTGACGTGTCAGACTGGAAAATCGGAAAAAGTTCTGCGTCAGACAATATTAAAATGTTGATTTATAGGGTTCAAATAATGTATATTGAGAAAATCAGCCAGTTATTAATTAATGATATTAATTAATAATAATGGATTAAGTAATCGAGTATTAATAATAATCGAGTAAGCATCCTTTACTTCTACCCAAAGTCTGTCATCTTTCTAATCTTGTCTGCGACCACTATCACGTGGTGTCTTTACACTCAGGTCCTCGTGTTGTCCAGGCCTTAATTCAGAGAAGGTTTTGGGTAATTTCTCTTCGAGGTTTACTTCGAAAGCGAATAAAATCATGCCTTAGCTGTTTCAAGTTTACCAATCGTCCTTCCCAACCCTTAATGGCCGACTTACCAGCTAGTCGTGTGAGAGTTGGACGGGCCTTTAATCTAGTAGGGACGGACTTTGCCGGGCCGTTCTCTATTAAGGAGAGTACGCGTCGATCGTCTTCCATTAGTAAATCGTACTTGTGTGTGTTTGTCTGTATGGCCACCAAGGCGGTTCACCTAGAAGCCGTCTCAGGTCTATCTACCAAAGCCTTTCTGGATGCGTTCGACCGTTTTGTATCTCGTAGAGGTCTTCCCAGTGAGGTTTACTCGGATAATGGAAGAAATTATGTTGGAGCAAGTAGAGCTCTCAAGGAAGTTCACCAACTTCTTCAAAGGGAGAGTAGGAATATCAACAATTATTTTGTGTCTAAGGAGGTTCGGTGGCACTACAATCCTGCGTTTGCTCCAAATTTTGGTGGTTTATGGGAGTCCGTTGTGAAATCTTGTAAAGGTCTGTTGTATCGTTTAGTGGGAGACACACCTCTTACGTTTGAGGAACTTTCTACTTTGTTTGCCAAAATCGAAGCAGTCTTGAATAGTCGACCTCTTTGTGCAGTTTCCAATGATCCTCATGACGGTCCTGACTATCTTTCACCTGGACATTTTCTCATCGGTACGGCACTCATCGCTTCCCCGGAGGCTCCTATAGCCGAAGAAGTTTCTCCAACTACTCGATGGACTCGTTTACGTCAGATTTACCAATCTTATTGGCGCCGTTGGTCTACCCAATACCTGCATACCCTCATGCAGCGTAACAAATGGACTCGAGCAACTCCTAATATCCAGCTTGATGATGTAGTATTCATCCAAGGTGTTAGGACTTCGCCTCTTTCTTGGCCTGTTGGGCGTGTAGCTGATGTGCATCCCGGTGCAGATGGGACTGTTAGGGTAGTTACTGTTCGTACTACTGGAGGTTCGTACGTACGGCCGGTCAACAAGCTCGTCGTTCTTCCTGCTCCCCAGTAATCTGCAGTGATGCTTCTTGAAGTTAGTTTTTCTTTTGGTTTTTTTTTTTTTTCCTTGTTGGAAGTATAAATTTTCTTTGTAAATTTAGGTGGGCGGTATGTTTACGCCAGTTTGTATGCAGAGAAGAATTATTATTTGTAAAGTTTTGTTTTCATTTAGATAAGGTCGATAGGGCACTGAGGTAATGTCTCATCGGCCATCTCGCTTCAGTTGGCTTTTAGACTTGGTCTCTGAAGGTCAGACTGCCGTTTTTATAACCTTCCGTTTTTACGTTATTATTTTACGTGAAGTTATTATCTTTTATTCAGTAGCTCCGCAGTTCGGTGGTTAAACTTTTATTGCAAACGAAAGTGATTTTTTCCGCGATACGTAGGTACAGAAGACACCGGGGGCCCCCACCTGCATCCACCAACCTGCGTGTTGGACTTTCCCGTCAATCGGGGTAAGCGTTGTATGATTTTATTATTTCATTTAATTATTTCATTTGTACGTAAGTGGCGCGTACATTAATTAATATGAACTAATATTAATTAATGATTAATAAACAGCTTATTTTCTCAATATACATTATTTGAACCCTATAAATCAACATTTTAATATTGTCTGATGCAGAACTTTTTCCGATTTTCCAGTCTGACGCGTCAAAATTTTAGGGTTCAGATAAAAAAAACGCCCCAAAACTAAAAAAATTCAGAGGAAAACGGTGTCAGAATTGGCCTAAACAAGCCAAACAAAAAGGTTTGGAAAGAGTATGTATAAGTTACTTTTTTGCCTATGGGCACCCTGACTATTAAAGTCCAATATACTTAGGGACCAAGGAATATCACACGTTTATTATTATAAGGGGAGTAACAGTCTAAAGAAGAACATTCCGGGCACATTCTTTAGTTTATTACAACCTTCTGGTTTTTTTTTAAGAGAGGAGTAAGAGTCCAAAAAAAAAAGCCAAGAAAACAATTAATGTATTTCCAATGAGGATCGAAGTAAATAGATTATGATATACCTATTATTATTATCAAGTACGATATACCTATTATCAAGTACGATGTACCTATTATCAAGTACTATATACCTATTATCAAGTACGATATACCTATTATCAAGTATGATATACCTATTATCACTTACGATATACTTATTATCGTAAATGTACCTGTTTTTTTGACCAACATTACTTGGACTATGATATTTAATCTATTTTAACCTTCAGAATCTATGAAAAAATAAGTAGATTACTTGTAAAAAAACAAAAAAAAACAATACTTTTCCTACCATAGGTAAGGAAAAGTAAAAAAACAACTGAATATTCTTCTAACAAGCAAAAGAAATTCCTTTTCCTCCCCATATAATACTGCAAGAAAAGTAAAAAATCGGCCCGAGACAACTCAGACAAACCTTCTCATATTACGTGTTCATAATTATTTAGCCCGGTGTTTTCCATCTATTAGTTTTCGTAGATAAGTTTAATTATTTTTCTTTTTTTTTTCTTTTGGGTTTTAGTCCCGTTTAATTATTATTCTACTTATTACCAAATTTGATCATAAAAATAACATCTCCTCGGCGGAGAATTTAAACCGGCCTCTCTCCGACCGCGTTTAAAGCTATTTTCTCAGAAACTAATTTCTTCCTGGGTAAACTTAGGCTTATATCATTAAATTCGTGTTTAAATAGACTTCATTTTAGATTTTTTAAATCAAATCGTTGAAAGCGGTTCGAAAATAATTTTTTTCTGAGTTTTTGGAGGGAAGCACCCCCAAATTTGGAGCTATAATTCTTTCCTCGATTTCATCTCAGTGTATGACTTTTCTGAACGCATGTATCCAAATTTAAGAACTTTTTAGGAATCGCCAACCTCCTTATAACGAACTTGTTACGAAAATCTTTAGATAACGAATTTTGATTCTGTCCCATGCACTCTATATGAAAGTATTTGTGTAGAACGAAAATAATTTTTCCAAAACGAAAAAAATGCATAGTAGATAATAAATTAATATAAAGATGCGACTGACAAACTTTCTGTGAATTAATATTGGTGGTGTTTATGCAATCCTATATTTTCTTGAAACCATTTTTAGGAGTTTCTTGCACTATCAATCTAATCATTTTTGCGTTATCTATCACCATTAGTTTTAATCACCATTAGTTTTAATCACCATTATCTATCACCATTAGTTAATAATTTTTGCGTTATCTAATCACCATTAGTTTTAGTAGAATTGGAAACATCTTTGATCCAGTATAGAGAAATCTCTTACTCTCAGTTTAGAATTGGTTTCGGACGTTTATAAAGCTCTTGACTTTTTACAGTGTAATTTACTCACCACACAAATATCTAAAATAAAATTAATCTATTCAAAGATCGTAGATAAAGGAATGACAACATGAAGCATCCTGCAAATTTTAAATCGCTCCGAGTTCATTACAGTGTCAACAATTTTGAAACAAGTAAGGCGTGGCTTCACGTAAGTACGTGAGGCGATAATCGCCGGTTTCTGTTCGACTTAGTTTAAATATTAAGTGTAATAGTTGCATATTCTTTTTCTACACTTCAAGACCTTTAAATTGATGTATAACATGTCATGGTAACTAAAAACTTTTTTTTAGTCACCCGCCATATTGGCCGGGCCGCCATCTTGAAAATATTAAGTGTAGAAACTCCAAAATGCGTCCAGTTGCATCAAACGCCGAGATGCACCTGTGTGCCAATTTTTATGTTTCTAGCTATAGTAGTTTATGAGTTGAAACAAGCCAACGGACAAACGACACCAACGGACAGACGAACAGACAGAGCCGTTATATAAGATTTCTTTTTGTACTTTGTACAGAAACCTAAAACCGAAATTCAATATATAAACTGTTCGAAACAAGTGGATTTTTTTTTTTTTTTTTTTAAATCTAGAGATTCGAGGTTTTGTTTTAGAATATAAATGACTCTGACAAAATAATTATTCAGAAAAAGAATATTTAGTCCAATGTACTTAGGGACAAAGGAATATTACACTTCTGTTTTTATAAGGGGAGTAACAGTCTAAAGAAGAACATTCCGAACACCTTCTTCCGATTGTAACTCCCCTCCGTTTTTTATAAGGGGATTAACAATCAAAAGAAGTACAATTTTAAATCAGACCAAGAGATCTTTTGCATACATACGTACAGAAAATCTACAGAACGAATTTTTTATCTGTAACCTTCAATTTAGTTAAGAAGGTCCGAAGTACCTGCATTTGGTTTTAACTTAAAATCCAGTACATTTTAAACTTAAAAAGGTTAATTTTTGGCAAACAACATTACCCTGTAAAGTTATTGTGAGAATATCAATCTTTTCTGATTAGGGTTTGAAACCATATCTTTTTTAAACTGTAAAAAACTTTGTAATATCTATAATCTTAGAGTATTACGTAACAGAGTTTTTCCGCTTAGGAAGCGAGAAAACGGTCTGCGTGATTCACACCACAGGAGGAATTTATACGCACTGATCTGGAAATAAATGTTTTATAATATTAATATTAATAACTTGAGCTTTATACTGTTCAGTTTCCATTTCTGTTTTATGACTAACGAGTAAATAATAGAATTAAAATAAGGGAAAGGCTAAATCAACATAACATGAGTTTTGTATGCTTTTGTTATGCCCAAGTTTCAAGATATACTCGTATATCTGGGAATGTTTTATTTTTAAATAAATCAGAATGTACTTTTTCTAGAAGGTATAGAATTTATAATGTTAAATAACATTGTTAATAGCAATTCGTCACCTATGCAGCAGAATAATTTAAGATGATTAAATCTAAATTTGATAAACATAAGGTAAAAAAGTACGTATAGAGTAAAAGGGTAGGGGAAAGTAGGGCAAAACCGGGTACCATAACTGTTTTCCCTATTTATGAACTTCTGGGCAACGAAAAAAATATCATTTACTAACTATTTTCGTTAGATACATTTGGACTACCAAAATTTAACCTATTTTGCCAATAAAATTTACTTACAAGGTCCTGAGAATAAATTTTGTGGATTTAGTCAAAATCAGAATTTTGATGAGTGGTTGGGTAAAACCGGGTACTTAAGAAAATCAATCATTTTTAACTGCTATGGCCAATTTATGTATTATTTATAAAAATCTATAATGTTGAAATATTAGTCTGAGGTGAAATTTTCACAAAAGAATCCTCTCTCTCCGCATATACTCATGAGCCAGAGGTTGCACTCGTTACATTTTATCCTCCCTTCTCCAGAAGGACAGTTGGAATAAAGTTCATTGCAAACGATATCATTTATTGATTAATAAACAAAACAGTTGTTATTCACCATACAAATATAATGTAGGGGTAATATCGGGTACCCGGTATTACCCCAAGGGGTGTTTTAAAAAACAATGTTATTCATCAACAGGTGATAGCAAAAATCTCAAACTGGTGTCTAATTATTCTATTTAAACTACAATTAAAGAGGTATACTTTCCTCGTATTAAATGTAAGGGCTCTTTGCTAACAACACAAACAAAGTCTTGTAAAAAAAAAAAACTGGCAAAACTATCACTAAACTATCACAAAACTTTCATTAACTATCACAAACCAACTGAGATGCATCCAGGATTGAGTTGACTGCATCACTAGATAGATAGCAGCACTAGTTTAGGAAATATTGAGGTACCCGTTTTTACCCTACTTTCCCCTACAACTGAGAAAATAGAACAAGACAAAATACTAAGATGGAATTAGCATAGTTTGGTCCGTGGCTATTATTCATGTTGTAAAGTCGTAGGAATTGGGAAGTATGACCAATATATGATAAGTCGAAATCTAAACAACTTTTATTCAGCCAATAACTTTACAATACAAAATATCCCCCACTCTGAATCCTCTTCTATACCTAAAAAAAATTAGCAGCCACACCTAGTTTCTAGATCATACCCATTTCAAAATTTCACCAGTTTAAGATTGTAACTTTAGTAGAGTCTAATACCTATAGTTATAGTACATACACTGATGATGTAAATTAAATTTTACGAAGCTTGTTGGAAACTATGTTGTTTTTATTAAACCGTATCTCGCTAATTGCTAATTTCATTCTAATTTATTATTTAAATGGTTGCTATTTCAAATCTTATTATATCGGCTGAGTTTGACCAATGCCCAAATACTTTTCTATTATTATCTAGAATAGAATGTACACTGTAACCCTTAATGGCAAAAGATTTTAGGGGTTATGAGCCATATTATAAATTTCTTCGATTTCGATCTCATGACGGATGAAGAAGTTTTGTAACAACTAGCGATAAGTTATGTCAGAAAATTAATATTATTATTTTTGTTTTATCTTCCTTGTAATGACCGTTGACTGGTAGCTCTATTGAATATCATGAGAACTGTTCCTTACACAGTAGAAAGTAACGGAGACGAATGGGCACTTTATAATGAAGGCGCGAATCTAACAAAGTGTTGTTGGCACGCGATTACGTGCACATTATTCATTGTATTTTAGTCACGCTATGTCCGCTTGTGTTTACAATTGGTAAATTAGTCTCTAAAAATCACTTGTTCTTAGATTCTGCAAGTTGTGATGTGTAATGTAATTAGGTCTGTATCTGAAAGGTCATTTACAATATTTGCAACCAAACGGTGATTCGCCTTATTTCCTACTGAAGGGTCATTTACCTTATTTTCATCTAAACAGGGACGGATGAGGGCACCGGAAGACGGGAAATTTCTCGAAGCGCAGCCAAAAAATTATAATAAAGAAAAATTCGTCCTACAAGTCGAAATAACTTTCTCATATCACTGTGTTGCAATTCTTTAGATTGTTCTTCCCCCTATAAATAAAACAGAGGGAGTAACAATCTAAAGAATGTGCACGAAATATTCTTCTTTAGACGGTTACTCTCCTTATAAAACCAGAAGTGTGATATTCCTTCGTCCCAAAGTACACTGGACTAAAAATCCCTTTGTCTTAATAGTTATATAGTCTGTCGTTTATTTGCTAAAAAAAAAAAAATCTTAAGGGAGTAACAATCTAAAGAAGTACCGTTACTGTATCAGTGCTGTGCCACTGAGTAACAAGCTTCTTAAAGGTGTAATAGGGATCCTTCTGCCGCTCCCATGCTATATCAGTGAGGCGCTGGAGCGCCTAAAGAAATATGAAATAATAATACCCATGAACAAAGTGAAAATTAGGTGGCAGAAGGTGGTTATCTATCAGCAGACCCCCAAAGCACCTATCATTTATACTAGGCATCGCGTGGCTCTATCATTGAAGCGAGCGAATTGCAATGAAATACTGCATATTAAAATTAATTCATGACGAATGCCATAGTTGAAGATAAGTGGAAGAGGGTAGTGTGGGATAGTAGAGTGGGGGCACTCGGTACAAAGCTTGCCTTCCTAGATAAACCTATACACTACACGCCTTTCGAACCTTAACCACCTGCCGGTAGCTTTTAAACAATTATTATAAATGTATCTCATCATTACGCAAAGACTACTGCTTGTATCAAGTTGAAATTTTTCATGCCTGTTTCAATTGATCTTTAGACGATGTATATGAAGTTTTATTAAAATCGTTGTGTTAGGACGTAAGATATCGGTAAAAAGGTTGTTTTCTTTATTTTAAACGTTTAGGTCCGCTTTAATAGTTTTAGCGATCTTTATTAACTCATAGCGGTGTCGTTGTTGGTTTTACTAAAAAATGTTTTTTAAAAAAAATTTTCGTCTCATCGAATAGGTGATGATAGAATTTTTTCCCGTCCTGAAATTCCAATTTTAAATTTCAAGCTCACGTTTACGCGAGCATTGCGCGCGAACGCTTGGACGAATCACGCTGTCCAACGAACTTAGCCTGAGTATTAGTAAAATGAACATGTGTACCGAATTTCAACTCAATCGGTCAACTTTTACTCAAGTTATCGTCGCACGCGTAAACGTTACAGACAGACATCCAAGATGCATATTTCATTGAATGTAAGAAGCTCGCTAACGCTCGCTTCAATAATCGAGTAGTGTCCCGACGACGGCGACGGCTACTCACCTCTAAATTAATTATAACGTTAAGAATTGATGAGTTTTAAGCTGGGATCGAACCAGTGACTTCCTGCACGTCAGTCAAAAACGATACCACTGAGCCATTCCTATGTAATGAAGCTCCATGCATAAAACTTATTATTTAAACAGTAAATATCTATTTAAATATTTTTATTATAACTAGCTCTTTTTTTTACCATATTTATTCTGCCCGTTGCCACGGGCATAACGGCTAGTGTAATATAAAATAAAGCCACGTTGCTAACTGACTGACATTAATGAATGTTTACCCGCTTCCAGTAGAGCTAGAAATTTTAAATTTGTTACACTTATAGGTTTGGCCGTGTAACCGTCGGAATTAGATAATATGAAGCCTGTTTGTAAATTTCCCCGTGCCGATTGCTACCTCCCCACCCAACCCTCCATTTTTAAGTAAAAAAAAATTCTAAAATGTAGTTCATAATTGAAAATCTAACTGCATAAGTCGTTTTACCGGGAAAAATCTAGCTCCTGAGAAAATAGCTCAAAAACGTGGACGGTGAAGAGGCCGGATTCGATTCCCCGCAGGGACGGAATTAGTTTTATGGTAAATTTGAGAATAATGTTCAATAAAAAAATACATGTAACTACGAAAACTCGAACAATTAACAAATTGACTAAGTAATTCTGTAAGCGTAAGAGAAATTTATTTATTACCTTATTTATAAATAAATAAGTATTATTTATTTATTTTTTTACACGCCGATTTAAAGGTTATTATATATTTTCAGGTATTAATTTAAATTTAAAGAGAAAAACAAAACTTGAAGGAAATCCAGTTATATCAAATGAAAACATGGATGAATTGAATGGAAATTGTAATTTGGATACAGACGCCCTCGAATTAATCAAAGCAGAAATGGTACGTTATTAAAAAAATATGAATCGAAATCTAAATTTTATATTCTTTAACTAAACCAGGAGACGAGGCAATATGTTAATATTTCGTTTATTATATTTACAGCCAAATATAGAAAAAACATTTAAAATTTTGGAAGATGCACTGAATTTGGCTCATGAAAAACAAAGCAATTTGGAGAATAATTTGGACAGTTACAAAGACAATCTTACAACTATAATGAATGACTTTGAGAACGTCGCTTCGATAAGGAGAAATTCTGAACTGCTTATGAAAGAGTAAGTTGATATTAATTTTTAAATAGGTTTAGGAAAATAAATAGGTTTTCTTAAAGTTAAATAATGTTTTAGTAAAAGATTAAAAATGCCTTTTCATGGGGGAGATTTGAAGACTGTGGCAGTTACATCTTACATCTCGGGTGGCTGCAATTTTTTAAGGAAACCAGAGGGTCAAGAAGCACAATGGCTCGAAATACTCCCATTTGACTTTGAAGTGATACATCGGCCAGGTTCTCGTCATGGAAATGCTGATGGATGATCAAGATCTTATCGGTAGTGTTGAGGAGCAGCTGAAGAAGCATCTGAATGGTGAAGAAATGGGAAGGCCCGGTAGTGGCATATCATTTAGAGCTGGCGAGTTGGAAGACCATAAGAAATCACCATGTAAGACCCACTGCTAAAAAGACTTCGACGGTAGATTCTAGACCTAACACAAACAAAGTATGCAGGTGTCAAAGGTGATGAACCCAAAATGTTATCTGTGGAGTCAGTAAAAGTGGCTTGTGATGAGGTTGGCATCCTGAGACAACAATGAGAAGACAAATCTGTCACTAACCACATTGTGTTTACTCATTTGGGCAAAAACAATACGAGTACATCGAAAACTGAATTAGAACTTGTCCAGGATGTGGATAAACGAAAAAAAAAAAAAGCAGGAAGACTCAATTTGTACCCAGAAGCCTTAGGTTTCCCATTACAAGGGGTGGCCATTGATATCTTTGGGCCAATCCCATTGATACCTTGAGAAAACAAATTATATTCTTTTGGTTGTTGCCTGTTTCACTAATTGGGTTAAGGCTATACCGCCCTTTGAGGTTAGGAAAAACAGTAAAATTACAATTATTCTGGTTCTAAGCAAGATATCAAAATTCTAATCACAGGCTTCATTCCTAATTTTAATTCTGCACAATTTGAGCCCTATTTCAACTTTCTAAGATAAATAGTACAGGCGCCATTTTAATACGAGTTTTATCGTTGTATTGAAATGGCGAAACCAGTATAATTGTAATTTTACTGTTTTTCCTAACCTCAAAGGACGGTAGAGCCTTAAAGCTTATTAGTTTTACAATATCTCGGAGGAAGTGTGAATGTAGGGACAGCGCCCTTGAGTTTTTTTAAGTGTTGGGTTGATGGTCATCACTTTGATTTGGAGAACTAACCTATCAAATGTCAAACAAACATCAACTTGAGTTAAGGTCAACTAACTAATTTTGCGCTCAGAATCATAAACACATTGTCCACCAATAGGGGCGGGACATAGCCGCCGTTTGTTTTGTCAAATACCTATTGCCAAGTTATGTCTCCAGTTGACGAAATAAGCTGTCCTCATAAGATTACTCTAAGATTACTCTAAGACTGACTCATAAGTCACTATAAGATTAACTAATACACAAAATTCTAGCTTGATGTTCAACAACATTTTTTTGCATGCTATCTCCTGGACTATAAAGTTTTATTTGTTTGATCTTGATCAATTAGTATTACTTTTAAACTTATAGGTCTAAAATTGTTAGAACGCTACAAATGTTATTAACACGTCTGTGCTTTCTAATCAACAGGTTAGACAATATCAGGGAGGAATTTCAAAAGGAAAGAAATCAGTACAGAAAGGAAATGGAAATGAAAGAAGAAGATTTGAGACGACTCAGGGGAAACTTAGAAACAGAGTTTTCTAAAAGGTACTTCAAGGTAGACATAAAATAATTTAAACATTCATTATATAATTCAACTTGTATAAGATCTCAATATAACTAGGTTTAGATAAGATGTCAAATTAAGTATAGGAAACATGTGATGTGTGCCAACTTATTAGTGTGCTTCTTCGTTATCTTCATGAAGAGACGTAACGTATTTAGAGACGTAACATCTTCATTATCGTCATGAAGAGACGTGACGTATTTAGAGACGTGACGTCTTCATTATCTTCATGAAGAGACGTAACGTATTTAGAGACGTAACGTCTTCATTATCGTCATGAAGAGACGTGACGTATTTAGAGACGTGACGTCTTCATTATCTTCATGAAGAGACGTAACGTATTTAGAGACGTAACGTCTTCATTATCGTCATGAAGAGACGTAACGTATTTAGAGACGTAAAGTCTTAATTATCTTCATGAAGAGAGGATAATAACATCGATGTTTCCTCCATAACGTTACCGACGTTACTGAAAATCGGATTTAGGCCGGGCCACGTATCCGCACCTTGCCACGGCTGTGTGTCGGCCGTCATACAGTGCGGACACGGTGCGAATATGTGTGGCCCGGACTTTAAAGTTACAATTAGGGTCGATGTTGGGACATCGATAAGTAAACATCGATGTTTTCGATACATCGACGTATTCGAACAAACATCGATGTTAGCCAAAACATCGAAAGAAAACATCGATGTTTTCGATACATCGACATCGAAAGAACAAACATCGATGTTGGCCAAAACATCGAAAGAAAACATCGATGTTTTCGATACATCGACATCGGTCCTCCAACCTGATGTCACCTAAGGTTACCACTTTCAAAAAATTCCTCCTCTTCGTCCCCGATTTTCGTTGTCGTCCATTATTCAGGGTGCGATGCATCGATAACATCGATATTTTCGATGTTTCGGGAAAACATCGATGTTGACCGATACATCGAAAGATCAACATCGATGTTTTAAAGTCCGATACATCGACATCGATGTCCCAACCCTTAGTTACAATTAACTCTTTTAACTTTTGAAGTTAAAATACAAGCGACTCTGGAATCGAAGTTAGCACCAAGATAAATATTTTCTTGCTAAAGTCGTCAATATAAATTTTAAAATTTAAATAACATAACATAAATTTTAAAACAAGTCAATTTTTTTCTAACCATAGAAGGGGTGGATAATAAAACTTATAAAAGGGTTGGTCTATAAAGGGATGGAAAGTAAATAAGAGTTGAAATATTTTTTGTTTACTTTTAAAAAACATTATTTTGTTACTACAATAGATTTGTTTGATGATGTCAAACGGTTTCTACTTTATAGTCGATATAAATAAAGAGTAAAAGCAGTTCGAAATAACGTTCAGTAGGAAGTTTGTTTAGTCTTGGGATAGAAGAGTTCAAAGAACGCTTCAAATTGATTTGCTCAATAAAATCAGAGTACTAGGTGAAATCAGGCTATAAAAATAATTTAAAAATTACCATAAGGACGGAAATAAGTCGAAAAATAAAAAGAAATTTAAAGAATTTTATGCAGTGCAAAGATCCACAAATGACATTTATTCTGTGTACATAGAATGGCTTACTCATTAGTACCTACATAATTATTTTTTTCTCTTGTCTTTAAAATAGTACTTGTTTTATATTTTTTAAAATAATTTTATTTTTGTCTTTACATTCTTTATGTTTAGCCCCACATTTAGAGCTGTGATATTTAGAACATAATATGCACTGATTTTAATCGAAAACAGTTAGTTTAGTTGATAAATATGTCCTAAAAATTAACGTTTTTGGACATAAGGGACTTCAAAATGAGGTAACTAAAGCCAAATTAAATTCTCAAGAAATCAAAGTTTTTGCACAGCAAAGAGACTTTCTTTGTTGACTTATACACATGTTACAGCCAAAGTAATAAATTGGTCATAATGAATGGCTGAAATGTCATTATTTAGTCAATATTCACAATAGCTGGGACAATTATAGTTAAAGTAATAATTCCTTTCAAAAAGTTGTCACTTTATCCAAATATTATGAAAAATACTGAAGTTTAAGGTGGTTAAAGTGATATAAGAGTGGGGAGAGTGGGAGATGTCAACCCCCCCCCCCCCCCGAATGTGATCCACACTAAACTTATGTTTGACTGTTACAGATATGTGACTTCAGATCTCTAACAAATTTTGATTGAATTATTAATTTTGTGTAAGTTGCCACTATGGCAGGCAATATAGAAGTTCATTTTTGTGAAAAACTAAATACACTTATTGAGAATAAAGGACAATTTAATAAAAAAATACACATATAATATTTAACATTAAATTAAAATCATTTATATTAAATTTACGCGAACTGAAACTTATTTCAGTAATATTTAATAATATCTGCACAGGAAATCTCTTGAAGATGCATTTGCTAGAACTCAACAGGAAAGAGATCAAGTAAAAGAAGATTGCGAAGACTACAGAAGGCAAATCGAAAAGATACAGAAAATCCAAACTATCCCTCCAAATTTAATGGGTATAAAAATATATATAAAAATAGAATCAACTAGTGTGGCACTTAGCTTCCTTAAAAAAGATACATGGGGGATCATTTGTGGTCAGTTCCTAAATATCATCTAATTTTAGCAAAATCAGTTCTTTTAGAAATTGAGAAATTGATGTTTACGGATTTTACGTTTGCACATTCGCAGTGGTTATTGTGACATTCAGTTATAATGTCATTCATACGGGACCATGTAGGGCCTTCACCAACCTTCACAATCCCTGAAAATTTCATTGAAATCGGATGAAAATTGTGGAAATTATGCTTGTGCTACTACGGATCCGATCATCATCATAAGTTTAATCCTCAACTATCCTCCAAATTTGAACGATACAAGACCATTAGGTCGATAAATTGACGTTTAGGTGATTTTACGTTTGCGCCCAAGCAAAGCCAACAGTTTATCCGAAAGCGATCAAATTCATAGAGGATCATCTTAGGGCCTAACCCACGTATTCCCTGAAAATTTCATTAAAATTCAGAAAATTGAGGTAGTCATGCGTATAGCAAGGATTCGTGGACACAGACCGACCAAGAAAATTTTTTTTTTTTTAGGAAGGTCCAAAACGTAAAATTCGAGTGGAAATGTAGATTTTAGAGGGGAAAATTGTCACTTCCAATAAGTGAGCAAAATGTTTCCGCTACCTTGGTAGACTCGTAAGAAAAAATATTAATTAATATTCAATTTAAAATTATATAAATTATAGATTAATTATATAATCAATTTTACCAGGAGGACCTCAAGAACTTGCCATTCAAAATGGACAATTGCAATACGAAGTAGACGACCTCAAAACTAAACTTTCAATGAGCCAAAGAAAACTATCATCAATCACTGAAGAAAATGATAAGAATAAGCAGGAGATTCATAAATTGGTTAGTTTTTTTTAATTAAGGTCAGAAATGTATAGTCTGGTTATTTTTTCTAGCAGCTCTAAATTCTACCTTTCAAGTTTTATTATTTTTTTACTAGTTTATTGATTGGGGACGAAGAAACAAATATAGACTGTTACGCGCTTGCACAAACGCGAGAATAACAACTAACCATGTAATTTGAAAACAATTCCTGAATAGCATAGTTCCTAAGACTTTTCTCGGTCAGGTTTCTAACATTGGGGAATTAAAAGGAAAAACAATTTTAAACTATGAAATTATTAATATGTTTTAAATTTAACAGGTGGTCGAAAAAGAAGAAATCAAAAACGAATTCATCAATCACTGTCAACAGATATTATTTGAAAAAGAAAACCAAATATATTCTATTAAAAGTAAAATGGACTCGATCGTTAATCTGAAAAATACCATGTGAGTATCTTAACATTATTTTTTATCTCTAACAATACACAACATGTACTTTGGATTGAAACCGCGAATGTCAATACAGTCGTTAGATATATTGAAGCGTCTATATGCAGATGGAGGTCACCTTTAACGAATAATACTCGGAGATCAAAACTTGTTTGATTGTTAGTGTTAGGTAGTACTAGTTGGTAGTATAAGTGTTAGGTAGACTAGTAGTAGGTAGTTTTATTAAAGGTATTAAGTGTAGTGGAAGAGCGCTGGGCTATAGGGCTAGAGTAGGGGATACCCGAAAGTAGCCGAACTACATGTCGCGTCCTAGGTTAACTTCGAGTCCTTTTTTTTCCTCTAGCCTAGTGCAACTACGACTACCGCCTGCGAGTACCTACTTCCCTGGTACCAGTAGAACTCTTTTCGGCTCTGCGAAGCGTGGTAGGGGAAAGGCCCTACAGCTGGAGACTGGATTGCACACCTCCTATAGCTTTCTAACTCTCTGTTACACTTTTCTGAGTTTTTAAGTAACGCTTTTTGAGTTATGTTCCATAGCCTAAAAATGAAAATGTCAAAAAATAAATTTTCTCCCCCACGTAAATTTAAACTGGTTAGTTATACAAAGCAGGTTTCAGACTTTATAAGATCATTATCAGTGGCGATTGTGAAAGAAATTGAGTTACATTAATAAAAAGCGAGAGGTGAGCTTACTTCTTAACATCGATCCCATTCATAAATCGACTCACCTCTCACTAATTATTTGTATTAATGTAACTCAATTTCTTCCTCAATTGGCACTGATGATAACCTGATGAAGGCTCAAAGCTACTTTGTTTAATTATCCGATATCAATTTACGTGAAAAGACAATTTCTATTACACTTTTAATAAAAGTTAGTTATATTATAAACATACAAGTTTTAAATAAAGAGGTCAAGAGTGTGCTGGTCAGCACACAGCGAGGGTCCGTCGGCCACACAGTATTGATTATGTAGTACCCTAGATACTGTATTTTAAAATGCTAAAAAGCCTACTTTGAAATATTTTATGGGTATGATATTCTCAAAACACATAAACAAACTTCTGATGATGTATTTTATTGCCACTAAACCGGAATGTAAACATATAAATACATTGAAAAGACCATACTTATAAAAAAAAAAGTATTTTGCCAATAATTGTTTGTTTTTTTTGAAATTCCCAAAAAGTGGTATCTTTACTTTTGGTCGAAGAATGTTCAGGAATTTTTTCAGATTTTTTGCACTTCACATAAGCGAGATAGAGGGGGGGGGACACGTTTCACGCCCACTTCTAACGTGCCTACGCTCGCCCTATCAAAGTTATAACCAAAGAATTATATATTTTTTGTAATCAGCTCGACGTACCCTTTAATATGATACCCCTCACGATGTCGAAAAAAAATTTAACCCTTGGGTTTATTTACCCTAAATGTTTTGAAAAATATTTTTTTTTAAGTCAATTTATTTTTAACATGTGTGGGTAGGTACAAGACATATACATGCCAAATTTCAAAGTCATCGGACGAAAGGTGTAGCCGTGAGAGCATGCGACGGATGGACGGACAGACAGACACACGTGCGAAAATATAAGGGTCCTTGGCTTTTGCCAACGGACCCTAAAAACAAATACAATAAACATAACACATTCCGAGTAATGTCCTATGTCTGAAGCACGGTAATCCGAGTTGCAAATAATTAATGACTTATGACCTATCATGATCAATTCTCCTAATGGGTTCGAAATATCAAGATTTTTAAACTTTCTGGCACGGTCTACTCCAGAAGATCTATAGACTTATTGACTTCTGGCCGTGAAAACCAACGCAACAGAATTCAACCACTTTTCTTTATCGTCATCAGTGAACCACCTACACACACACGCGTATATAACTAAACTCTATCAGTTAATATGTAGTAATGATGACATTGGCATCTTCTCATGTCAAAGCTACTAAGCTGGAACACAAATAAGCAAATATACAGGACAATTCTCAGGCCAGTGGTAATGTAAGCATCGGAAACTTGGGTGATGATGGCCAGCAGGGATGAAGCATTACTGGACACATGATGGGAGAGAAAGATGCTTCGAAGGATATATGGACCAGTCTGCAGAAATAACGATTGGAGGATTAAGGATCCCAACTAACCAGGAGATTTATAGTCTCTATCAAAAGTCAAACCTGGTCACAGATATGCATGTGGAGAGAATGACTGATGTGGAAAGAGCTGTCAGCAAGATCCATCGACTCAATCCTGAAGACAGAAGACTATGACGGCCGACCACGCAGTAGATGGCTGGACGAAGTTGAGGAGGATCTGCGCAGTCTTAAAAGAAGGAGAAGGAAGGCACAAGACAGGGACGAGTGGAGGAGGATCGTGGAGGAGGCCCGAGCTCTTCAAGGGCTGTAGCGTCGCGGAGTAGTAGTAGTAGTAGTAGTAGTAGTAGTAGCAGTAGTAGTAGTAGTAGTATTAGTAGTAGTAGGAGATGACGGTATTATCAAAACTGATTGATGCATCTTCAACATCAATAAATTATATACTTTGTCTCTGGTGTAAATATTTACTTATTTAGTGTCACTAATTTATTGTTTTATTCACTTAATTAATTAACTGATTTTATTAACAGGGTGAGCAGAGAAGGGAGAGGAGAACCATTTTTCAGTATCGACCTAATAATGAATATCAACGATGCCAACGCCTTAAAGAAAGAGGTTATTTTATGATTTAAGAAATCACTTAAGCCCAATAATACAGTCTTAATTACACTCTTATTAGAAAGTTATCAAAATGAAAAAGTGTTTCCACTAATTGAAATTTTAGAAGTTAAAAAAGGTGGTTGGTGATCAATTGACTTCATAAAAAATAATATAATCTTCAGCACTTGACTTAAATGTAGACAAAACCTTTGAGGTTTTCTTTGCTGTAGTACCATCTAAAGTCTTAAAACATATTAATCCAGTAATCTTTTCAATCGAAATCAGGAACATCATTTGTAATAGCTCTGTACTTGTACGGTTGTTGTTGTTCCATCGTTGCATGATGATATTAAACCAAGGAACCGACATAAACAAATAAAATAAAAAAGATGTCACAAATAGACTGGTCATAATAGAAAGATTTATATTCATATCTTTTATATAATCGAGTAGTGTCGCGACGACGGGCGACGGCGACGGCGACGGTGACTCACCTCTAAATGATTTATAACGTTAAAAACTGATGAGCTATAAGCTGGATTTGAACCAGTGACCTCCAGCTCATTAAGCGAACGCTCTACCACTAAGCCACCCCACTGTAATGAAGCGTTTAGCATAAAACTTACTATTTAAACAGTACATATCTATTTAAATATTTCAATTATAACTAGCTCTTTTATTAACCATATTTATTCTGCCCGTTTCCACGGGCATAACGGCTAGTAATTTATAATTAAGTATTAATAATTCAGATCTAATCATCTCAGTAACACTCTTTTTATATAGTATTTTAAATAAAAGAATTTCAACAAACTTTGTACCGTCTTATTTTGTTGTTTCGTTATTATTAGGTAGTGGGTCTGCACAAGAGGTTAATATCTTTTGAGGAGACAAGATCGGGTTTAGAACGGTCCCTTTCCAACAAGGATATTAAGATCCAAGGATTGGAAGAAGAATTAATGACACGAACTCAAGCCCTGGACAGAATGGAACATCTAGTCGACGCTATGAAGAGGAAGGACAGAGAGAACCATGAACTCTTGGCCTGCCTTGATATATCTACTGACCTGTTCTCACAACATCAGCCGGTATTTAAAAGACTCCTCCGTCTCAACTACTATTAATAGTTCATAATACATACAGTATATTCTTACAATTATAACTGATCCTGACAGAGTGAGAAAATCGAAAAGAGAGCCAATGAGAGCTCGAGATTTTGACAACTAGAAGGTAAGATGACACAATCGCGAGCTCTCATTGGGTCTCTATCCCATTTTCCTTAGCTGTCAAAATCACACAATCTCGAGCTCTCATTGGACCTCTACTCCATTTTCCAACGCTGTCACAATCACACAATCTCGAGCTCTCGTTGGATTTCTACTCCATTTTCTTTCGCTGGCAGAATCACACAATCTCGAGCTCTCATTGGATCTCTACACCATTTTCCTTCGCTGACAGAATCACACAATCTCGAGCTCTCATTGGACCTCTACTCCATTTTCCAACGCTGTCACAATCACACAATCTCGAGCTCTCGTTGGATTTCTACTCCATTTTCTTTCGCTGGCAGAATCACACAATCTCGAGCTCTCATTGGATCTCTACATGTACTTCTGAGCAAGGCGCGTCATTGTCTGAATTCAACGAATAGCGTTTTAACAATAGCATTTGACGATTCTTTCTATGAAATTCCACATATTGCCACCACACACCCAAGACCTATTTCGTTCTGGTATTCGTCATCCATCGCTTATTTAATCTGTGTTTAATTGAAGCTATATTTTATTAATTGAATAATACCATTTTTTTATAGATAACTACGGTACTTCTTTTTTGTACATTTTTTATGTACAAAAAAAATGTATCAGTAGAAATGTCAAGATCGGTCAAAATTTATGGAGTCCCTTGTGACCCACATTTATTAACATAGCAACAAAACTAAGGATCCTCCAAACCTCCCACGAAAATATATTGTACTGTATTGTTAAATGAAGATTATTTATTTTCTTCCTCTCGAAAGAACTTCTGATTTACAATTAGAATTGATTGTGTCAGAGCTGGAAAATCGAAAAGAAAGCCATTGAGAGCTCAAGATGTCGACTACTAGAAGTCAAATGACACAATCTCGAGCTCTCATTGGATCTCTACTCCATTTATATTTCGATTTTCCTTCGCTGTCAGAATCAATTCTTATTATGAAACTACCTTCATACATTGTTTAAAGCTTTATTATTGTAGATCTAAAAAGATTTCGTCCTTCAGAACAATCCAATGATTCCGTTACCTTCGGTAAGCTCAGAATCAAACGTTATTAGGTTTATTCCAATCCCCCTATTTGTACTGTACTTTGTATCGTCCCGCGGATAGTTCGGGAATCATTTAGGATAGGTTTTACTCGCATGCGCTAACATTGTACAGCAAAAAAATCATGTCAGGTTGGAATGGTCCAAGCCTCGCCCAGACTGTCGACGAACCGAACAAAGGAAACAAACCGAGCATCGGTCTCCGCGCATGCCCAGTCTAAAGTGCGCCTGCACATCTCAGACTGGACATGCGTAGAGACCAAT
>KZ652345.1:119450-134050 GCA_001010745.2 Gerris buenoi
ATACATACCCTTTCATTAAACTTAAACTGTCACGAACAATCTCAATTATTTCTCAAGTTCGTGAAAATATACCTCAGTGTTTATTACCTAACTTCGTGATAAAAAAAAAAATAATAATAAATAAATAAAAAATAAAAAAATCTCCACAAAAATTCATTAAAATTAATTTAAAAATTTATCTCAGATAGCGACAATTCTCCCCATTTTATATTATTTTACCTCTACAACTAAAAACTAAGCAAATTGTAAATGTTTTGATTAGCTTTGTTTAATGTTAGTTTGACGCTGGATGGCTCATCCCCACTTGGATATCAAGGTTAGAGTAGAAGGATAAGGGAAGAACCTCCCTAAAGAATATACATGGGGAAGGGGTAGTAAATTCCCTCTTCACCATCATACGAGGACCGTGACCGTATACTCGTATACCATACAATACACCGTCATTGACTTTCAAGCTAGGGTTGGGACATTGATAGCTAAACATCGATATATTCGATACATCGACATCGGTCCTCCAACCCGACGAGCAAAAAAAGTCACCGGTTTCAAAAAAAAATCCCACGTTCTCGCTCCCGACATTTGTTCTTGTTCTCCACGTTTTTTGGCGTCCCATACATCGGCGACATCGATCTTTTCGATGTTTCAGGAAAACATCGATGTTATCCGATTATCCGATACATCGTAAGATCAACATAGATGTTATCCGATACAACGAAAGATAAACATCGATGTTGTTTAAGTCCGATACATCGATGTTTTCGATACATCGACATCGATGTCCCAACCCTACTTCATGCGTCCTTTAACTTTAAATTTTTAAATCTTTATAAGCCGGGTTTACACGGGTTGAGTAATCAGGAGAGTAAAGCAGCGAGTAGAGTAACTCTACCCGTAGAAACCCGAAAAAACGTTCAGTAGAGTAGAGTGGTGAGTAGAGTAGCTAGTAAAATTGGTAGAGTGGAAAGTAGAGTGGACTCTACTACCGCGCTACTCTACTCTCCTGTCTCCTGTTTACTCTACCCGTGTAAACCCGGCTTTGTCTCCTCTTCAACCAACAGTCTAAAGACAAGAGTCTAAAGTCTAATCCACGCAATAATATCCGTTATCAGGTTATCATTATCAATGAAGAAAGCTAAACATGTTTTTATTGACATCGCTAAAAACATCGGACATGCTAAATAAATCGAACCCGTTCACCGTTCTTTTATCGACGCGATAGCTTATAAAACTGAAATTTTTTGTCCCAGTTTATTGTTTTTTCTGCTTAAGGCTCTTCCTAAACTAATTTAAAATATGAAGCGTTATTATATAATAACGTTATTATATAATAGTGGAGGTCATCATGAAATGTTAGTCTCTTTAATTAAATTACGTGGAGGGACTGTAGACTGTACTTTTAACATTTCCTAAATTATTGTTACAGTAACAATGTTTTATCTTTATAAATTCATAATGATTTTGACTGGGGACGGATTAGGGCACCGGGAAGACCGGAAATTTCCCAAAGCGGCGCCAATTCGATTATAAAAAAAGAAAAATTGGTCCGAAAAATCGAAAAAAAAAATTTCTCACATCAATATGGTATTGTATCTGATACAATAGCAATAGCACAGTTTTCACTTTTCACTTCTTAAAAAATGTGTAAGCGACGTATCAGTTTGCAATAGATAAATCATAAAGACAATAGCGTCTTTATGCTTCAGCATTTATTGTAAGAATATCTACTACTATTACAATAGGTAGCACGGAGGCACGGAGCGAAGGTGGCAGGGGGCACACCACCTATAGGGACATGAAATAATAATCTTTAACTTATTTAAAAGGACAAATCACTGATAAATTAGATCTCACTATAACCGAATCTAAACCGCGCCATCGATAATCGATATGCCCTCGTGTAGGATTTTTCTGATAAGAATTTAAATACGATTGTAACTGTAAACCCTCAATACAATTGTGAAAGCGTATAGCATGATGAATCTGGGTTCATGTCATGAGTAAAGTAGATCCCAACTGCAACTGCAACTGCAACCGGACCACGATAACATTTTTTCAAATAGTTTTTATTTTCATTATCAATTTCTTGATTATTTATTATTCTTAGTTCGTTTTTTTGGCAATTTCAATATGTAATTTATGGTATTAATGTTAAAATAGTGTGAGATAGTTTGTTTTTATATCTTAGAAAGGTTTATTTTATTCGTATTTTCTTCAGACTTCTATTCGATACCAGCCCATTACGATGAGTAAACTTACCCAGGTAAGAATAATTGTTTAAAATCTATTCTTAAATCATTTAAATATTGTTGTTTTAAACACAATTTAATGTTGTTTCGTACTTGTACAACGTACTTTGTCTGTTTCTTTGTCAAAGGCAGTATATAGGATGCCTTAGTTCTGTTCTATAGACGATTTAGTTCGTATAGAGTTCAAATTGGATATTTGATTAATTAAAATATGTACTAACTATTTTGAGCCGGTTTCTATCACATTTATAAATGGTTTTCAAACGTACTTTGTTATAATTTATTTTTAAAACGCAGGTACTTTGTTTTGCTGTAGTATAATTGTTGGTCAAATGCAGTCCATAGTTCCTTGATCAAGCTTCTAGTTCGTCTAGAATTCAAACAGGATATTTGATTAAATTTAAGAATACTTAGTTGAGCCAAGCATAATGTTTCTTTTGCACTTGTAAACTGTAATTAAGATGTTTACTTAATGATTACTTAGAAGTGGAGTCTTGTTCAAATGCTGACCATAGTTCACCAAAATTTTGCACCAAAATAAGAAGATAAGAATTTGATAAAACATTGTATTCAAACAGAATTAAAGTTATTTAATACCCCCAAATACAGATAAAAATCAACATAGAGAGACTCTTTAACATATACATACATACTCCATGGCGCTACAGCCCGTGAAAGGCTCTGGCCTGCTCAACGACTCCTCTCCAAGCATCCCTGTCCTGCGCCTGACAGCGCCAACCACGTACTCCTAGAGTTTTTAGGTAATCCTCTACATCTTCATCTCTTCCTTGGTCGACCTCGGCTTCTTCTGCCTCCAGGTTGTCCGTCGAGCAGCTTCCTCGGAACTCTCTCCACTGGCATTCTTTGTATGTGGCCCAGCCATCTTACTCTTCCTGCTTTTATCTCTGATATGATGTCCGGCCTTCCATACAGCTGTGCGAGCTCTTGGTTTGTTCTCATCCTCCATTGCTCATCTATGTAAACTGCTCCAAATATTTTTCTGAGGACCTTCCTCTCCCACCTTCTAAGAAGTTCTTCATCGGCAGAAACCAAGGTCCATGTCTCCGAGGCATAGGTCACCACTGGCCGGACAACACTCCTATACTCTTTAACATGGTTATTCAATATTTTCAGAAAATAATATTTCTGCCTTACAAATTTTTGTTTTATTACAAACTTAACAGCGTTGGCAATCCATAATACAATTAAGGGTAAAGCTCTGTTAGGTTGTGCCACTCTAGGTTTTGAGGCACTTTTACTTTAGCACCCCCCTCGGTTCTAAACAATAGTCTGCCCAACTTAAGTCTCAAAGGTTTGTGTGTTTGTCTCCTCAAGACATTGTGACTCCTGGGACAGTTAAATCGAGTCATATCACATGTAAGACTAAATCTTTTACAGAAAACTGTAGGAAAATGAGTTTTCTACAGTTTTCTTAGCATGTATTTAATATTCCTTTGTCTTAATAGTTAATTAGAATAAGGGATATTATCACTTTTATATACACAATTGTGATATTCCTTTTTCCCAAGGTACATTGTACTAAATATCCTTTGTCTTAATAGTATTTTATACTAAAGAATATATAGTACTCTGTTAATTTTCCATTATCTAAATAACTACTAAGACAAAGGTAGTTAAGGGGGGTGCTAAAGTAAAAAAGTACCTGCTTTGAAAGTTCTCAGTTTAACTACCTTTAACCCTCTGGTTGGCACATTAGTCTGTGAGACTGCTATTGCACTAACTAATTTCAAAATCACTCATTTCTGACAAAGGAATTGTTTCAGTATCTAATTGTTATTGAAGTATCAATTTTTGTACCGTTAAGTAGAAAAGGTTCTATTTTTCTTTAATAACATTAAATTTAACATATTTCCTACATCAATTGATGATTAGTAGATATAACAACAAATAAAAGTGCACCTCATTAAACAGTCATGTATGGGCACTTTAAAATGTTAACTATTACGTAGGAAATATTAGATTGTGCTAGTATGATCTATTCTTTGTTGGAAGATTATAGTCTTGAGGACTCTTGCAGCTATCAAATGATGAATATTACTACAGTATGCCCTTTAGCCGTTGTGTCTTTTGACACTCAGATTGGCCAACCTAAATGAGGAAAAAAAATAAATCCACTGAGCCTGTAGGATGGGTAGAGCTAGTGTCATTTTTGTTTGCCTAGTTGGCCCGACCTTCTAGAATGCAAAATCCTTACTTCTCATTGGCTCCACACTCTAATAGTTTAGATTTTCCTGCGCTGTTAAAAGTCACTATTCATAACCTGCAAACTGTAACCTAATAGTTATTCAGAGGGGTCTAATAATCACCAGAAACTTTCTCTCGATAGACTAACTGACAAAGCACCAAAAAAAAAATCATTATTTTTTTTCTCCAATTTTTTCCTCTCCTCGTCAGTTCTGTAATAGTGAATAATCAAGTTCTATTCTTTGGTTTCAGGTAGGTGGCAGTCTTTATAAATTCAAGGTACCAGATTTATTAAGTTCCGAGGGAGCTATTCTACCTGAATGTTATAAGAAGTTCTATCGGGAATGGAAACTGACAAAGCCACTTCCAGTTCACTATCAAACAATCAACTCTAAATATATTAGAAAAGAATCTACAGGTGAAGTGTAAGTCTTTCTTTATACATGTATAATACATTATTTGTTTATTGTTTATAGTGGATTTTTATATTTCATTATTAATCATTTTGTTTGTGCAGCTTTGAACAATGGTATATTACTGTTGCCTGTGAGATCTTTGCAGTAATTCCTGGCATTGTCTGATTCATTAATTTTGTATGGAATTAAATGTTTTAGAAATATAGCTATGGCGGGACCCTTTACTTTGATATAATTTTGAAAGAATGTCCCATAATATAAGTCTTTTGGCATTTTACAGTTTTAATTTATCAGTGAAGATCCGTCAGTGAAATAATAAGGATTAACTTGGCTTTGGTGTTGAGATCTTTTTCAGAGATCTCTTCTTTTGAGTGTTGGCTCTACCGCCCTTTGAGGTTATGAAAAACAGTAAAATTACAATTATACTGGTTCTAAGCAATATATCAAAAATCTAATCACAGGCTTCATTCCTAATTTTAATTCTGCACAATTGGAGCCGTATTTCATCTTCCTATGATAAGTAGTACAGGCGCCATTTTAATACGAGTTTTATAGTTGTATTGAAATGGCGCCTGTACTATTTATCATAGGAAGTTGAAATAGGGCTCAAATTGTGCAGAATTAAAATTAGGAATGAAGCCTGTGATTAGATTTTTGATATCTTGCTTAGAACCAGTATAATTGTAATTTTACTGTTTTTCCTAACCTCAAAGGGCGGTAGAGCCTTAAGGAGCAGTTCCTTAAATTTACTTCCACTGACTTTTCCTTGTTAGAATAGCTTAAGCTTGCAGCTTCTAAGTGTTGTAATTATTGCGCTTGAAAGGTTCAATGCGGTAATTACTGTTCATATTAATTAAGTATATATTTTATTAATAATCATAAATAAATATATAACTTACTTAATTTTTATGTTAACTTCATAAAGCCATTTATTAGGTCCTGTAATCTATTATAACCTGTGTCGATAATTAATATGAACAGAAATTATGATGATAAATTCAAATGAGCTACCACTTATCACTAAATATAGATCTTTTGGAGGAGACCCCATCAGAGAAATTGGGGCAGAAACCCTTCAAAATTTAATCTTCTAGTCAATCAGCTTGAGAATGGCCCATGAAAGGGGCGAAATATAGAAAAATTGAGCCTTTTTAATTTCTTAATAGATCTAACTACCAAGAATTGAAAACTACAAGAAATAATATACTCATTTCTTTAAATGTGTTTAAATTTTTAGTTTCTTGTGCATATTTCAATTACCATCTTCAAGGACAATGTTTAAACCTTTATTTGCTATTAAATAATACTGTTTTTTATTTGTTTTCTTTCAGTACTAGAGTGGAGAACTTTCCGATTCCGTTGGTGTTCCCTCCAGAATCACACAAAGGATTGTGGGGAGGCGAAGGAGTAATCAAAGGTTTCCAGAAAAGAAAAAAGTATGATGCCCGAGTGCCACATTTCTGGGTTCCTAACTTAAAGAAGTCGGCTGTGTACAGCGAAGTATTAGATAAAACTTTCTCTCTTACTGTCACCGAGAGGACCATAGACTTAATAATAGAAAATAAAGGATTCGATCATTATTTATTAAAGGTATTTTTTTTTTACTTATTGATCTAATAGCTGTTATTAGATATTTGTTGCACAGAGGGATATGCTAATTTAATAAATTATAGGTTTGTTCCAACCGCACTTCAAACTGGTTCGGAACTGTCGACGCATGGGCATTAGGAACAGGGCGTTCCAACGAAGCCCAAACTCAAACTCTGACTGTTAGTCGAGTGTTCCAACCATGCTCTGATTGAATCACGGATTGGTTTGGTACCAGTCAGAGCAGTCAGAGATCGGAGGCAGGGACTAGTAGTTTGGGACGTAACCTTCCGCTTTATTGTTTTTGTTTTGATTTCGCTCGCCTATTATTTTCCTTTCTTGTGATTCAAATCTTATTTTTAAAAATGATTTTGTACGAATGCGATAATTAATTTTTGTGCATATAATGACATTTTCTAGATATTTCTGAAAAAATAAAAATTGGACCTATTTCCAAGATGTACTTTTGGTACTTATTCCATTCGCAAAGAATCCGATTTATTTCAGAAATTTTTCTTTCTCTAACAGGACTAAGATTAATTTTTGTTTTTTAAAACAAAAGAGCATTCAGGATTATATCAATAAAAATACGTGTGTGCCGTGAGTCTACTAAAACAAGTTTTTTTTATAACAGTGCTAAAACCTACCACATCAAACAGTTTGGTTCGTGTTCTGGAGCGTTCCAACAAGACGGAATCACAAATCAATTTCCTATTGAGTAATTTTCGCGCACACGCATTATGTCAATCATGGACAATCACGGACTAATCCGAAACTGATTCGGAACTGGCGGTTGGAACAAACCTTATGTTAACACATTAATGGCAGACGAACAATTGCTTGTTACTACACAGGGGCTGGGACATAAAACAAAAAATCGAATTTATAACTGAAGAGCAAAAAATGCTTGGAGAAGGTGGAACGGATGTATAGAGCTGCACAGATGCGCTACATTGCCAACTGGTTAGAAAGAATCTGAACCGGTGGGCCTGGGTATTACCAGAGTAGTTGGGAGAGCACGTTCTCAGAATGGACATTTTAAACATTGATACAACTTTACATGGAGATTAGTTCTAAGCAGAGGTGTAACTATGGGCCTGCACTGTGAGCAGGCCCCCAGTGCCAGGGGGGCCCCAAATCCAAAAAAAAAACATGAAATCACTATCTTGGAACAAATGTCTGTGGGGCCCCTTTAAAGCAGCATAATAAAATCTAACTTGGAATCAACACATTGGTTTTTTTTCTCACCAACTTTCTTCGGTGAGGGGCCCACAAAAAGTTCTTGCAGGGGGCCCCAATGCCCTAGCTACACCACTGGTTATAAGGGTCCCTAATAGTTCATTGCTATAATCTGTGCTTTGGAAATTGAAGGATATGGGTTTGATACCTGACTCCAACCAGGGGTCTCAGTTCACTCAGTATCATGATATTAAGCCTCAGTTAGACAGTAAGTGGTCTGTCACGGCAGCTAGCGATACCTAACTGAGGTGGTCTCGTATTCCACAGGATTGCATCTCCTTCACCACAAAGGGTGGTCTGTCCCAGCAACAAGGCTTCTTGTTGTACAAAATTACAGATTACTTCTGCGACAGATCTGACCTCAATGATTGATCAAACTGAATTATTTAATTAAATTATAATTATTATTAACTAAGGGAAACAATCAGAGAAAAACAAGCTCCAGCACCGGGGTTTGTTTCCCGTAGTTAATAATAATTATAATTTGATTTAAATTAAAATTTAATCTTTCCGTAGTATGAATACTACCAAAATCGTAAAAAATGATTTTCTAATTGATTGTACGAAGTACAGGTACTAAATGGGTACTTTATAATTATAAACGATATTTCTCGGTCTAGTTCTATGTCATTAATGTTGACTCCTTAGACTTAGTGGAAAATTGAAAGCTTTAAAATCGGGTCATGGTATCATTAACGTCTGAAGAAACCATTCTCCCGCGTAGCTTAGCTGGTTAGAGCACTGTACTGGAAATACAGAGGCCCGGGTTCAAACCCCGGCGCTGGAGCTTGTTTTTCTCTGATTGTTTCCCATAGTTAATAATAATTATAATTTGATTTAAATTAAAATTTAATCTTTCCGTAGTATGAATACTACCAAAATCGTAAAAAATGAAATTCAGATTTATTTATTGAAACTTTGTGTAGATACCTGTATTTGTTTGACACTTGCAACATCTAAAAAGTGACCAGTGGATTTATTGAGTTATGCGTTTTTATTTTATATTTATGTAACATTTTGAGCCAGAGAGTACTGTTAATGGACAGTTTGTCACTTCATGTCTATCAAGCCATTATAATATTCTGTCATTAATGTAAACTTTCTCCAAATCTTATTAAAATGTTTTTAAATAAGGGTGAAGCATAGCATGAGATAGCTGAAGAACTGAATATGACAAGTATAGTTTACTAATAAAAACAACGTAGTTTTGGTGGTAATATATCAGAAATCTGACTAATACATTTCGTAACAAACTTTCTCACACCAAATTTGGTCCGGTGTTTTTTATTTGTTAGTTATTATTAAAAATTTCAATTGGTTCTCCTTCGGTCCGTTGTGCTCTTTTCAATCTTCCATTGAAATTGATCATACACTACCTCGAAACATTCACCCAACTTACGAATATACTTATAAAAATATGAATCCAATTCAAAACCAGAAGTTTTTAGTTTAATTTAATAAGTAATTTTTCTCTCTTATTTATGTAATTTTATAATTTGCCATTATAAAGATAAACACGTTTGATTAATCTTCTTTTAAGTTATTTTTATGATTAAGTTTTTAACAATTATTATATTTAATTTTTCAGACAAGGGCGTGTGATATACAGTCAGAACTAGGATTGAAGCTCAAGCAGAAAATTCTGCATGCACTTTATCACAAAGAATTATATCCAAATGATCCTGTCAAGAGGCAAAATGTACTTGAAAAGTACAAAAACTATCTGAATCAGGTAATGTGCCTAAAATCTTCATATATTTTATGCTTGAAAACTATTATTTTTAATTTGTGGAAACAAAACTNTGAATTAAAAAAAAAAAAAAAAAAAAAAAAAAAAAAGGTAAAGTAAGTCAGGGATTTATTAGTCTTAATACTACCCTATTTTATTCAAACAAAAATTAAAATTAAAACAATATAGTGGAACAAAAAAATGTGTTCCTAATAATGTAAAACACTAAGATGGCTTATTCTGAAACTAAAATGACCTCTAAATTAAACGAGATAAAATGAATAGATAGTGCTAATGCTCAGGATCCCTTTCCCCGCTAGTCCCCCAGAGGGGCTACAGGTGATAATTCAAGTTTGTTGTGGAATTGGACATTGTTTTGACCAATATTTTTAAGATGTTAACTGTAAATTTAATATGCTTAAAAAATAACTAGTCCGCCATATTGGATTTAGAATGTCTTAGCTAACCATGCATTGTCATCATCATTCAATCAGTTGAGGATAACTGCTTTTAAATTCAGTTGCAAGATTTGACCCAAAACATTGCAAGTTAAATAAAAGCTTGTAAAAACATCTTTAAACATAGGTGTAATCAGTGTGTGATTTGTGACGGTACGCACCAGTACGCCTTAACGGTACCTTTGACTGTACTACAAAATGACTAACTGAATAATAT
This sequence comes from Gerris buenoi, assembly GCA_001010745.2. NCBI lineage: Eukaryota > Metazoa > Arthropoda > Insecta > Hemiptera > Gerridae > Gerris > Gerris buenoi. Next base: position 129,548 of record KZ652345.1, read on the forward strand.
TTAATTTATTTGTGTTTATCTCTAAAATACGAGAAATCAAAAACAATAAGCAGAAAATTCTGCATGCACTTTATCACAAAGAATTATATCCAAATGATCCTGTCAAGAGGCAAAATGTACTTGAAAAGTACAAAAACTATCTGAATCAGGTAATGTGCCTAAAATCTTCATATATTTTATGCTTGAAAACTATTATTTTTAATTTGTGGAAACAAAACTATTCAATTTATTTTTATTCATTAATAAACTGTAATATTGATGATTGTGTTTTGTGCTGCAATTAGAAATTTACTGCCACAGAACTACAGAACATCTTAATTCACTTTGATGTGCACCCAATATACACTAGAGATTTTATAATTGGAGCATTTATAATTAAATAGAACACAGTAGAGCCTGTTGCAGGCTGAAGAAAGCCTGTCTGTTTTAATGAAGTCCAAATAATAGTGCAGAATGTTAAATATTCATCAAAATACAGTAGCTAGCTATAAAAAGTATTTACTTTACATAAAACAAACAAATTAATAGTAAATAGTTATTTACGCACCAAGGGAGGAAACAAAGTCATTACTCCCTGAGCGTTATTGTTGGTTCCTGAGGCGAAGCCGAGGGAGTTATTTAGTTAGTTCCTGAGGCGCAGCCGAGGGAACCATGAAGTTTAATCCCGAGGCATAGCCNTTTAGAATGTCTTAGCTAACCATGCATTGTCATCATCATTCAATCAGTTGAGGATAACTGCTTTTAAATTCAGTTGCAAGATTTGACCCAAAACATTGCAAGTTAAATAAAAGCTTGTAAAAACATCTTTAAACATAGGTGTAATCAGTGTGTGATTTGTGACGGTACGCACCAGTACGCCTTAACGGTACCTTTGACAGGAGAGGGTTGGTGTAGATGGGAGAACCATCTTAATACTTTCCCTTTATATGAGAAAGTGAAAATATAAATAACTAGGAAATAATCTTTCAGTCCATATATTTATTGATTTATACAATGTACTTCATTTTGTTTTAGTACACTGGGGAAGACATTGAATGGTACGGACTAAGTTTTAAAGAAGCGATACACAAGCAAAAGAAACTTGCTGCAGAAAGAAATGCTCCGAAACCTCTGAAACATGTTTACAGGCAGCAACTGCTGACTAAACTTGCTGAAAGTCTGCAGACTGAAGCTGAACGGGAAGCTGTCGAAGCTACAAAAGAGTAAGTTAAAAGATTTTAACCTCTATTAGATCAAGTCTATGAGTTGAATAGACTAGGAATCCCGTGGCTCTATTATTAAAGCGAGGATAATGGAATAAGTATTAAATAGTTAATCATAATGAGTTGATATTTAAAGAATGTGGTAGTAATTGAGAGCCTTGCAGCGGGGTTTAGGAGAAGGGTACTTCTACTATTCCTTAACTCTTCAACACGTCCTGGCCATTCAACTCTAATTATTATCAAATGTATCAATTCGCTATGCAAAAACTACTGCATGTATCAAGTTGAAATTTTACATGCCTGTTTCAATTGTGCATTAGACGATGTATATGAAGTTTTATTAAAATCGTTACGTTAGAACGTAAGATATCGGTAAAAAGGTTGATTTCTCTATTTTAAACGTTTAGGTCCGCTTTAATAGTTTTAGTGATCTTTATTAATCCATAGTGGTGTCGTTGGTTTTACTAAAATATTTTATTAAAAAAAAATGTTCGTCTCATAGAAATAGCCGATGATAGTGTTTTTTCCCGTCCTGAAATTCCAATTTTAAATTTGAAGCTCACGTTTACGCATTGAGCGCGAAATATTGGGCGGATAATGCTGTCCAACAAACTTAGCCCTGAGTATTAGTAAAAGGAACATGTATACCAAATTTCAACTAAATCGGTCAACTTTTACTCAAGTTATCGTCGAACACGTAAACGTTACACACAGACAGACAAGATGCATATTTCGTTGAATGTAAGAAGCTCGCTTCAATAACCTCTATTTTATTTTGGTGCTATTGTTTTAAACAGATAAGGGGCTATTTTTAGGAATTTGAGGTCAGCCTAGAAGAAACCCTTATGCTTTTGGTAGTTTGTCTGTCTGTGCTTCACATCTTGGTTCATATCTCCTGACCTATTGTAGATAGAGATTTTAAATATGGTATACAAGTAGTACTTTTTTTGCCAAAAACAGTAAAAATGTTGCGAACTTAACAAATTAAATTTTCTGCAATTAGCAAGTGATCATGCACTGATCATAAACTTTGAGTTAAGTATCATTTTAAAGGTATAGGAAAGTAGATTACAAATATTAAATTTTCAAAATGGCGGCCATTTTACCCCTTAAATAACTAAATAAGTACCTACCTAAAATGCTAAAGGATAATATATGTATACACTTTGCTCCTCTTAAGGTGCAATTTTTTATAAATTCTTAAGTGATAAAAAAAAAAAATATGACCAGAAAAACCCTTTTAGTTGCTGGCTAGCATGTACTTGACAGGTTTTGATTGAATTAAGGGTAATAGTTATTAATTTGCAGGTTTAATGCAATTTAATAAATAAAATGTTTATAAAGCAAATACATTTCTTACCGTGAATTAAAAAAAAAAAAAAAAAAAAAAAAAAAAAAGGTAAAGTAAGTCAGGGATTTATTAGTCTTAATACTACCCTATTTTATTCAAACAAAAATTAAAATTAAAACAATATAGTGGAACAAAAAAATGTGTTCCTAATAATGTAAAACACTAAGATGGCTTATTCTGAAACTAAAATGACCTCTAAATTAAACGAGATAAAATGAATAGATAGTGCTAATGCTCAGGATCCCTTTCCCCGCTAGTCCCCCAGAGGGGCTACAGGTGATAATTCAAGTTTGTTGTGGAATTGGACATTGTTTTGACCAATATTTTTAAGATGTTAACTGTAAATTTAATATGATAATAATATTCAAGTAATAGACACAATGAACTATCGTGTATATTCATAAAATATATAGAATTAACGTAATGTAAATACATAATACATTCCTTTTATGAGGACAATTATCTCATTTAAATGGTGTGTTAGGGGTGTATTACATTGTTACACGTTTTCTTATGTACCATTCTAGTGAATATCATATACAAAATGTACATAACTACAGTAATTGTGAAGAAAAAAAAAATATATTTTTGGATCACAGTGTTTATTTATTTTAAATTCAAATCAACTGTAGAGCTAAAAGTTTTTATTTTATTTTGTTTCAGATCTTCGTGGCTTTCAAAACTGAATCCGTTTTCTAAGAGCTGATCGTAGAAATTTAGCCTTTTGTAAAATGTAATTTTGTAAATAATATAGTGCTTTAGAAACATGGTAATATTGTCTATTTTTTCTTTACAAATTATAACTAATGCGGGTTTTATTAAAGATAAAGTATAAAGTCCGTGTCAGAATAGTGAGGAGAAATTAATTGAATATACATAATATTAAATAAACAATTATTTATGTAAGCAGTCAGCATCCTTTACCTCCGTAAGGGGGTGCAATTTAAGTTAATTAAATAAATAATCATTAAATAACACTAAAGCCGGGTTTACACTGGTAGAGTAAACAGGAGAGTAGAGTGCACTCTACTTCCCACTCAACCAATTTTACTAGCTACTCTACTATCCACTCTACTCTACTGAGCATTTTTAGGTTTCTACGGGTAGAGTTACTCTACTCTCTTGTTTACTCTACCTATGTAAACCTGTCTTAACATATTTTTCTGTTGTTTTTTTTTTTTTTATAACTGTGTAATCATTTTTGAAGAATCAGTACTGTTCACTGTACATTGGCAGCTTACAACCTTTTACTTGTTTTACATAGTACGTAAGCTTACATAGTTAAGTACCTTAGGTGAGTTAATTCATCTTTACACTTAGCTAGTGTGTAATCTCTGTTTATTTTACTTCTCCAAACTCCAAATCAAAACAACATTAGGATGAATTAGTCATGTAAAGATCAATTATTTATTGACCAATTTATTATTATTGTTGTTATATAAAATTTCTTGCCTTTCTGGGAAGGCAAACTTAGACAACGGTGTCAGGCAATGAAAAACAAGTTTTTATTTATCCTTTTACCTCCTTTTAGACCCAAATTAATTATGAATAACATGAGATGCTCTCCTACCTCCCTGTGGAAAGTCGATTTAACAAAAAATACAAAAGAAGAGCTCTTTTCCTTCCTCCTTATACTCTACTTGAAATCATGATCTTTTATAAAATTTAACTTCTATGAAAAATTTATAAATTGAATTATACATTAGCTAGTAATAGTAGTAGTAGTAAGGTGCTAGTACTAGTACTAGACGGGTAGAAAGAACCACTTGTTAGAACCTAGTAGTTAGGCCATCACTTACGCCCTTTTTACTATAACCGTGGTAGAGAGTAGCAGCCACTTCATATATCATACCTCTGTACATTGTAGCGTCAAAGCGAGTATCGTGTGATCATTAGTGAGCCATATAGTAGTAGTAGTAAGGTGCTAGTACTAGTACTAGACGGGTAGGA
>KZ652345.1:135846-149977 GCA_001010745.2 Gerris buenoi
AGTACGGTTGCACAACTGCATATTATCTTAGAAATGCTATTGTCCTCTAGGCTCCAGTTAATAGGCCAGTTTTTTTAGGTATTAAAATATTTAATTTTTAAATGGTTACAAAATCTAATCAGTTCATCCACTGATGGCCAGGGTAAAACTAACTTTTATTTCAAAAAAGGAAAAAACAAGTCCAGTTTGTTTAATGAGTTCAAATAGAATTACATAGTATGATTTATTTTATAATACGAGTATGTATATATAATCTTTTTATCAAATAAAATATTGTAAACAAGTATATATTATTTATTGGTTACTAAAATTTAAGTAAATTTTTATACTACAAATAAAAAAGTTAGCAATAAATCTCACTTATTTTATTTGACTATGATAGTGGTGGAGATTATTTAATTGAAACTACATATAAGTTTAGCATCCCATTTGGAAAAATTTAAACTTGGAACATAAATTTCTCTGAAAATATAGAGCCATCATTCAAAGTTAAGCAGTAAATTAAGTTTGTAAAACAACAAAATTGGCATATTGCTTTCTGCATTTTTGAAAATGGCTAATCATACTAAGTTACCATTATTATGTTATCGTACTAGAGTTAAAATTATTTCCCTAGCATATAAAATTATTATCTAAATGGTATTAAGTAGGTACATAAAAATCAAAATTGTGTTCATCACAGTACTTCCTATAAAATTATTGATTTCTGGAAAAAAACTCAATACATGCAACAAGAAATTTTCAATTGTTTTTAAAAATATTCTTAATAGTTTTTTTTTAAGCTTTAATTTAGATATTTTTATGAAAAGGGTGCACCAAGATTTTATTTTACAAAATAATATTACATTATATAATTTTTTTAGATTTGATGAAAATGAAATTTTACAATAATTCTGAATAAGTCTTAAATAATGAATACCTGAATGGCATGCATTTAGTTATACTATTTTTCCTCACAGTAAAGTGTTGGGGACAAAACTAACAAAAAAAAAATACTCTCAATAATAATATATGTAATTTAAATAGAATTATAATTATTATTAACAATGGGAGATAGACAGAGAAAAATATTCTTCAATATAGCTTAGTTGGTAAGAGCGCTAAACTGGAAATTTAGAGGCCCGTGGTTCGAGTCCCAGCGCTGGAGTCTATTTTCCTCTGTCTGTCTATCTTCCATTGTTAATAATAATTATAATTTGATTTAAATTAAAATTTAAACTTTCCGTAGTATGAATATTACCAAGAACCTAAAAATGACTTATAATATGTAATGATAATAATTGATGAACAAACGTCGTGGTCATGGTCATGAGTAAATATCTAGGTTCACACTTCTTACTGATTCCTGCATGTGGATTTTATTTATCTACTCACGACAGCTAAATTAAGCATTACTTAACTGTTTTTAGGCTAGAAAGAACTATTGCACTAATTTGTCATAAAAATATTAAAATCGGGCAGGAAAGTAATTGAAACACTTAGGGAAATATTACCCTGCGTGGGTAGGAAAAGTACAGAGTTTACCATTGTGTGTCATAACACCTGTTTTTGTTTAGTTTTATTTTAATTTGTGTTATTTAAATTTAGATTTATTCTTGTTTTATTACAAAGTAATGTTATATTATTTACCTCAGCTTCCATTTTTTATCTAAATAGCGTGAGTAGAAAAAATATTACACGATTTGTGAGAGACACTAAGGAATGTGCCACACAAGTGTGGCACATAGGAACTGTTCCAACATCAGACATTACGTCATTAAGATGTTGGCTCGGCATTACGCCATGTCCTGCATCTTTTCATCGCGTCCGACTCATCAGGGGCCCACCCCCGATCCCTTGGTGTCTCTTACAAATTGTGTAGCCTATTTCAGTGTGCAAACACGGTTTAAATTGCTGTTGTTTTAGAAAAAATATTGTATGCAACAAAGCAGCAAAGGAAAAATGTCTGGCTCATGTATTAATTGCCTGCCTTGATAGCTAATTTATTTTACTTGTTGCTGGGTCTTAAGGAAACAATTAAAAACGCACTCTTTAGCGATATTTCGACCCCTCCTTGGGTCATTCTCAAGCTGACTGACTAGAAGATCATACTACATTTGATTTGATAAAATCTTTGAAAATTAATTTAGAATTGATTGAATCATCAGATTCTCGTCAAAAATCCTGCATATTATGGATCTGTTAAATTCTAAAAAAGATTGCCTAAAACTGCTCCTATGTCTCTTAAAAGCTCCTAAAATTAAATTAACTTTCCATTTTTGTTAAAAAATATAAGTCAACTGCACCAATTCTATTATCACACTCTAATTATTAGAAATGAATCAGCGATTACGGTTCACAGCAAATTTTGTCGGCAATTCAATGTTGTCCCACCTAACGAAATGAACATCCGTCTATGCTATGGTACTGTCAATTTTTTGGACAGTGGTTGTTTATGCAAAGGCAAATGTCGCCCTTCATCAATTTTTATGTTGTCCAATATTTCAAACTTAGATAAAAATTAATCACCTAATTTTTACAAGAGTGTTGAATTTGTTTTATGCCCTACTTTCTTAATTCATTGAATGCGTTCTATTATTACTATTATGCACTACATCCCCAATTCATTGATTTAGTTCCTCGATTACTATTATGCACTACATCCCCAATTCATTGATTTAGTTCCTCGATTTATTATGCACTACATCCCCAATTCATCGATTGAGTTCCTCAATTACTATTATGCACTACATTCCCAATTCATTGATTTAGTTCCTCGATTACTATTATGCACTACATCCCCAATTCATCGATTGAGTTCCTCAATTACTATTATGCACTACATTCCCAATTCATTGATTTAGTTCCTCGATTACTATTATGCACTAGTTCCTCAATTATTATTGTACGCTAAATCCCCAATTCATCGATTGAGTTCCTTGATTACTATTATTCGTTACATACTCAATTCATCGATTCAGTTCCTCGATTACTACTATGCACTAAATCCCCAATTCATCGATCGAGTTCCTCAATTACTACTATGCACTAAATCACCAATTCATCGATTGAGTTCCTCGATTACTATTATGCAGTACTTCCTCATTATAAGCAAATATGTAGACTATTACTGAAATATTTATTGAAAATGTGTATTTTTACACTAGGTCTAAGAGAACTTAACCTATATTATTATGTTATTTAAAAAAAAAAAAAAATTTATGAAAGAAAAATGTTATTACATCTTTGCTATATTATGTTATAAACATTTACTTGATCCATAACGATAGTAACTGGCAAACATTCAACAAAATTTACACTTTAGAAGGGATATAGAATAAAACACAAAAGTAATTTTGGCAATGGATAATGGCTCCTGGTGAAATATTACTTGGAAAGAGGGTGAGTTTTCTTCTTTCCATATCTGCAATGTTAGGCAATAGAAAACTGGAAAACTGAGCCAAGGTTAAGAAACAATGGAGGAACACTAACTGTTTATCCTACTTTTTTTTTCAACCAACATTTGGATAAGAATTCTACAAAATAAATTAGATATCGGGATAGAAAAGTAAAAGTTTATAACTTATTATATTGACTATTGACACATATAATTTATTACATTGTTATTGTAAACTGAACAAATTTACATTTAAACGTCTGTCAGGTAAAGTAGAAGCAATGCCTGATATTCAATGAACTATAATTCATTTTTAAGTTCTTGGTAGTATTCATACTACGGAAAGTTTAAATTTTAATTTAAATCAAATTATAATTATTATTAACAACGGGAGACAGACTGAGAAAAATAGACTCCAGCGCCGGGAGCCTCTATATTTCCAGTATAGCACTCTAACCAATAGACAGAGGAAATTATTCTTCAGTGTAGCTCAGCTGGTTAGAGCGCTATACAGGAAATATAGAGGCTCGTGGTTCGAGTCCCGGCGCTGGAGTCTATTTTTATCTGTCTGTCTCCCATTGTTAATAATAATAATGTGATTTAAATTAGAACCATAATAGTTCAACTTAGCTTATGTAGATTATTACCTTCAGCCTACATTGGATATTTTATTATAAAGATCAAAGATCACCGTCGATTTTAAAAATGCAAGAAATCAGTGAAATTGATAATTTTTAGGCTAAAATTATGATGCCCCTCCACTCTAGTAATTTGCTTTCCTTTCGAGGACATGATATTCCAGGTGTTGTTTTTAATTATTAAATCGATAGGTGTAACGAAGGTAAAACATATTTTTCTAGATGAGCAGTGGATTTAAGTGAAGATACGTATTTCTTAATTCCTAACCAAGTTCCTCTCTAGTGATGTTGATAGCTAAAGAGGATGGTTGTAGTAGAGAATCCATGTAGTGAGGGAGAAGGGTGGCCTTTCTCCTATTCCTTAACTTACACGTTCCGGCCATCTTCATTACAACTATTTCGAAATGTATTACTTCACTACACAAAAACTTGCTTGTAAAAAAACTGCTTGTATCAGGTTGAAATTTTACATTCCTGTTTTAATTAATTAATTGTTGCTGTTGGTTTTACTAAAAAAAAAGTAAGGCGCGCTTCACGTAAGTACGCGTGAGGCGATAATGGCCGATTTCTGTACGATTAAGTTTAAATATTAAGTGTAATAGTTGCATATTCTTTTTCCACACTTCAAGACCTTTAAATTGATGTATAACATGACATTGTAACTAAAACTGTTTTTTAGTCGCCCGCCTTATTGGCCGCCATCTTGAAAATATTACGTATGTTATTTTAATAGTTGCATATTCTTTTTCCACACTTCAAGACCTTTAAATTGATGTATAACATGACATGGTTACTAAAAACTTTTTTTTAGTCACCCACCATATTGGCCACGTCGCCATCTCAGAAATTTTAAGTGTAAAAACTCCAAAATTTGTCCAGTTGTCTAAAATGCCGAAATGTACCTGTGTGCCAAATTTCATGTTTCTAGCTATAATAGTTTATGAATTGAAACAAGCCAACGGACAGACAGACAGAGCCGTTATATGAGGTTTCTTTTTTACTTTGTTCAGAAACCTAAAAAATGTTTTTGAAAGAAATTTTCGTCTCGCATCGAAGAGGTGATGATAGAATCTTGTCACGTCCTAAAATCCCAATTTTACATATAAACCTCACGTTTACGCGAGCGTTACGCGCGAACTCTTGGATGGATAACGCCGTCCAACGAACTTAGCTTGAGTATTAGTAAAAGCAACATGTATACCAAATTTGAACTAAATCGGTCAAGTTTTACTCAAATTATCATCGGAGACGTCAATATGGTGGGCGACAAAAACTAGTTTTTAGTCACCATGGCATGTTATACATGAATTCAAAGGTCTTGAAGTGGTAGAAAAAGAAAATGCATCTATTAAAATTTTATACTTAATATTTTCAATATGGCGGGCGACTAACTAAAAAGAAGATTTTAGTCACCATGACCATGACATGTTATACATCAATTTTTATCAAGGTGCTGAAGTGTAGAAAAAGAATATCTATCTATATTATTAAAAAAGTTTTGTAAACAAACAAGTTCAGTGAGAGTGATATACTTCACTGAGTGTAGAGTGCGTCTCTTCTAGAAGAGGGATGAGTCCGGGGGGGGGGAGAGCTTGAGAGTGACATAATACTAACACTAACGGTGTAGACAGAGTGAGGGAGATATATATTCGTCCGAGAAGAGGAAAGCCTGTAAGGCAGAAGTTGAGAGTAGGTATATTAAAATTGAAATGTTTTTCTTCATTTTGAAAACCTTTTTAGAAAGTTAAGTCTCAATTACACGGGGGCGAGGTTCCCATCCAGTTTACTCGCTGGTGAGTAAACTATAGCGAGCGAGTGAACTGCCGTTGCAGAAAATTTCAAACGTCTGTATACGATAACAATAAATGAAAGAACGAGATGAGTAGATGAGGAATAATTAGGAAGGACTCTAACATAAACATGTTTATTTAGTATATTTGTTTATTTTAGTATCCTGGACGTGTAGGATGCACAACAGAGGGTAGTTAATTACCGATTTAATCCGTTTTCTGATAACACCCTTTTGTATTGACACTAAACATAACAACATCAAGTGAAGTAATTTGTTTTCAAATTGAGATGTCTCTTATATCACATTAACTACTAAACTTAATAATAATGATAATGATTTAATGATCCGTAGTAAAACAGCTGGTAAAGGGATTATACCTTCAAAAAGCGCTTACCTACTTCTATACAAGGTGTATCACTTTCAGATGACAACATTAAAAATTTAAAGAGTTGTTTCTGCTGGTCATTAGGAGAAAAATTTCATCAGAGCTATAAAATAGTCCAATTCTGAAAAGTTGTAATAACAATTAGCAAAAAAAATAGGGCGTAATAAAATAATCACCCTTTACCTTAAACTTTTACAGTAACTCTAAAAATATTAATCTTGAAACAATCTCAAAACAAATATCTCAAAAGGAAAATGTATTGTACAGGGGTGCCATAGGGGGGTTTGATGGCGCAACTTGTGCCATCAGAATTTTTGGGGGGAATTCAATTTTTTAGGTATTTTTTTTAAAGATTGAGGGCGGGATTTAATAATATTCCTAGTGGCAGGGAGTTTTCGGGTGAATTTGCTACTAGACTGTGAAGTGTCTTTTCTTTATACTTTGGCAATATTTACTGTCTCACTTTGCTCGGCAGTAAAGAAAAAACTCACTTAATATACTATTTTATTCACTGTAATAAGTTCTATACGGCCTAAGGTTTAACTGGAAGTGAGATAACTAGTATAGTTCTGTGAACAGTAGACCTCGCGAAAATATAAAAAATAGAATAATCTGTGCAAGTTTCAGCATGTTAGGTTTATCAGGAGTTAAGGCAATTTAGAAAAATAAGATAAATACGCAGAAAGATTTACAATATAATAAATATTCTTAACTATTATGAAGTATACATACATATTCTTGTCGGCGAAAGATAAAATAAACTTGTAGGTAATGAACAGTAAGCAATTAAAAGAGAAAAATGGCGATGTGTATTGTGTATTGTGAAATAATAAATAATGTGTTGCGCGCGCATCCCGGAGGAGGCCGGTCTCTCTAGCTCCAGCTAGCTCTTGAACCGGAGGATTCCGGGTTCGATTCCCCGTTGGGAAGGTTATTTTTATGCTACTTCTAAACATTTTTTAAGAAAATAAACCATATACATCGATTTTAATGTCTTAAAGGAACATCTATTCCAAATTTCAAGAAAAAATAAAAACTTTTATTTTATTTTTTTGAAAAAAAGTCTAAACTTTTTTTTTTTAAATTAATTAAAAAATATATATAACAAAAAAACTATACATATTTATTTTATAGACTTGGAGGAATATTCATGCCAAATTTCATGATAAACAAAAAATATTTTTAATTTTTTTAATTTTATTTTTGTTTATAAAAATTGTAAAAATTAAATTCATTAAATATAAAACTCATACGTTATTTTTTATGACTTCAAAGAACATCCATGACAAATTTGAAGAAAATCGAACAAAGCGTTTGGTCGTAAGCGCGTAACAAACATTTTCAAACGAAATGCAAAACGGACCAGTGTACCTGGGCCTGGGCAATGGCAAGACCGGGGACGAAAAAGTTAAAACAGAGACCTCGCTTCGCTCGATCAGTTATATCTATGATAAGAAACGAAGTTATGCTTTGAGGGGATTTCATAATAGTGCCTTTAAAACAATTATTTTTTTGTAGTTCTTAATTTTTGCAATTTGATAACTCGATCTTTTACAAAAGATAGCAATTAAAAACTCGTTAGCATTTTACGTAGCTTTATCAAACCGATCATTTTCCAAATTAAAAAGAGGCCTGTGATTTTTAACTTGTAATCGTTATACATACCTTATATCGCTAGAGTATAATGAATAATTTTAATATTATAATTATAATGACACTAAAAAATAAATAAAAAATAAATATAATTAATTAGTTTTCTAAAGCATTGCATTTAGTTTAACACTTTGAAACGTGATATTACTCAGCAAATATCCTGAGTAAGAAAGCTTTTTTTCTTTGTCTTGTCATTCGTTAATTAAAACTTTTTAATATCCTCTTCAATAGACTTTGTAGATTAAAGACATCCTGTAAACTCTGCCCTATTTTTTTTACTTTCCTATATAAAGAAAAGTATTTTGATGGCACGAAAATTCAATTTTGAGATTTTGATTTGAAGGATTTACACGTTTTGAGCTCCCCTGAATCCAAAAAAATGTCTACCGTCGGTTGTCTGTCGGGTTTGTCTGTATGTGCAGACGCCTGGAGCCTAAACGTCTGGGCTGATTTTGACGAAACTTGGCATGTTCAGAAAAATCATTCCCTTAGGTGAAATCGAGAAATGAATTTTGGAGCCAAATTTGGGGGGTGCTTTAGTTAGTTTAGATAGTTTATCAAGTATCTTTCATAGGCCTTCGTTTATTACAACCGTCTCCACTTATTAAATGTTTTATTAATTTATACTTTTATCCATGTAAAAAATCAAAATAATTTTAAATTAGACAAGGTTTAAGAAAAATCGGTGAAATAGTTTTTAAGGTACAAATGTCGGTTTGCATAAATTGTGCACAAGCACGGAAACAAAAATGTTGTCTAATGCCTAAAATGGATTTCATTCTTGATTTAAAAAAAAAAAAAAAAAAAATTTAAGCCGTAAATAATTTTTGTTCTTCAGAACGATTACATATCTTCCCTTACGCCTCCGGCTCCGGTCTGGTAAGCTAGGAAGCAAAATAAAGTAATAAAATTAATTTGTTTTAACTATAGTGAAATTGTTTGGCGAAGAAATATTCTTTGGTCAAACAACGGATAAGAAAGAAATAGTTATTTATGTAACTAGGCAGCAAAATGGAATTTTACTGACGAGTGATTAGATTAGCCTCCGAGCCGAAGGCGAGGACAGGCTATGATAATTAACTGCCGAGGCGAAGCCGAGGCAGGTAATTTACCTATTTGACAATGAATAAACGAGGCAGAAATGTTTCCTTTGCTGCCTTGTTGCATACAATATTTTATCTACTTGCGGAAGAAAACTGAACTGCTAAAATGTTATCTTTATTAATATAACATAGTAAATAGTTAATAACTATATGTCATATTAATAAAGATAATAAATTTATTAACTAAAATTAAAAAAAAAAACTTGGGAATAATAACAATATGTAAAAAGCAAACTGAATACATAACTTCTGAATGAATAATGCACGTAATATAAAATATTTATTTATATTTTTACTAACAAATTACTAAAAGTATTAAAGGTATCTTCTATTGCTTAAAAGAAATAAGTAACAAAGATAAATCAAGAAAAGTAGGTAGTGTAATCTAGAATGACTTCAATAATAAAAATAATATGGATGTTCAATGTTTATATGGCACTGCAGTATAGCCATTCTCTCCACTATTTTTTAAATTAAAGATCTACTAATCATTGAACTTATTTAACAGAATTAACAAATATAAACAAATTGTTTTATAATTAAAACGTTTATTTATTAATTATTACATATTAAACTATAATGTAAGATGTTATAACATAGAGATAATAATATAAACTGTTCTTGCTAAAATAAGAGGGTATAACACGCAGTGGTAAACACTGTTACTTTCTTTGCCTAGGCAGACAAATATTTGTCTGCCTAGGCAGAAATAGTTATTTATGTAACTAGGCAGCAAAATGGAATTTTGCTGACGAGTTTTTAAGTTTTAGATCCGAGCCGAAGGCGAGGATAGGCTAAACAAATTTACTGCACAGGCGAAGCCGAGGCAGGAAATTTACTATTTTACTGACGAGGCGAAGCCGAGTCAGGAAATTACATGTTGACTGACGAGGCGAAGCCGAGGCAGGCAAATGTTAATTACCTGCTGAGGTGTAACCGAAGCAGGTAATCTTTAAACGAGTCAGGAATGTTTCTTTTGCTGCATAGTTACATACAATATTTTATCTACTAACGGCTGAAAAATTACACTAATTATTATATTCCCTTTTTAATTTTTAATGTATATATAAAAGATTTAAAGAAATTAAAGTTGTAAAAAAACGAAAGTTTGAGTCATCAAGAAAACAAAACAAAGGTAAAAGAATTAATTCAGGGTTGCATTTTTTTTTTATTATTAGATAATCATTGTAAAATAGTAAAATTTGTTTGTCACTATAATTATTTAAGTTATTTTCAAAAAAGATGTAACTATTTAGCAGAAATATATAAAAATAAACAATGCGGGAGTGTTTATAACCTGCCATAAAGTAACCTTTTTTAGTAAAACTTTCTTAAAATGTGACAGCCTGTTTGTTATTTTGCTGACACTTTGAACTTTTGCTGACACTTTGAACTTTTGCTGACACTTTGACATTTTGCAGACTGAAAACAGTACAACAATGCTTAATTTTGCTGCCGTGAGTAGATAAAAGTATTTTCCTGACTGTTTTAACTACTTTCCTGCCTGTTTATAATATTTTAATAACAAATCAGCGAAATAGTACTTTCCAGCCTAAAAACAGTGAAGTAATGTTTAATTTTGCTGCCGCGAGTAGATAAATAATATTAAAAGATAATATCTCAAATTTAAAATTTATTACCTACTTAAAATTAAACTATGTGAGATGAAAGAAAAGCAGCTTTATATGCCTTAGCTAGCACAACCAGGGTTAGATTTAGGCATTGGCGACATAGGCGATAAGCGGCCGTCCAGGGGCCCGCACCACGAACCATTATTTTTATTTTTTTTTACGCTTCCATTATCTTCGGTAATCTCGGAAATTGAAAGGAAATCCTACTTATTCATAGAGAACGTGACCAAAATCTTCGTTTTAAAGTAATAACATTCAATCTTAGTCCAGCTAACAAAGAAAACATAGCGGAACTAAATCAGAAAGTTTTGATACATGATACATGACATATTTTTTACATAGATCATACTATGATAGTTAAACATATTTATAAAGTACTGAGAATTCTGAGGGGGAACAATAGCATTAATCTTGGAAAAGTTTCATTTCTTGTTTCACCAATATCTAGAAAGATTGGCTTTACCTAAACTAAAATGTCATTTAGGTTTTAGGTCACTTAATTAATGATTATTTTTTCTCTTCAAGGTTTCAAAGGTTCAAGTGATTTCCTTGATATCTCAGAAGCTTAAAAACATTTCCTTTTTTCTCCTTTTTAGGGTTTCGTTGGTAAAACCAAAAAAAAAGAAACCCTTATAGTTTCGTTCCTGTGTCTGTCTGTCACTCTGTACGGTTCCAATAACTTTTGAACCAAAAGAGATAAAAGCGTGAAACTTACCAGTAATAAAGATCGTTTTGACGCGCACACAGGAAAAATATAGAGAACTCAAAATAATCAGCTGTTCAAATTAAAATGGCGGATAACTCACATCGCGAGAAAAAAATATTTTTTTTAAATTTTGAGTGGGGTATCAAATGAAAGGTATTAAAGAGTAGATTACAAATATATATACCACTTAGGGTTAGTGTTTTATTTTCGGCGCCATTTTGTCAAAAAACATCGTAATTTTTTGTGTCCACTCCCCCCTAAAATCGTACTTCCGCCGTTACTAAAAATATAGAAAAATATGCAAAATGTGCGGTCTGCTGGGCCATAGAAAAAATAAGATTAGCAATTCGATCTGATGTACTGGAAATCCAAGATGGCGGTTAATTCATGTCGCTCGAAAAAAAATATTTTTTTAAAATTTAGAGTGAGGTATCAAATGAAAGGTATTGCACAACACTTGTGGGAAATATTTCATTTTTTCCGCCATTTTGTCAAAAAATTAATAATCCCCCCCCCCCTCCTACCCCTTACTAATTTTGAAGTGGGGTATCAAATGAAAGGTTTTGAAGAGTAGATTACAAATATATTTACCACTTAGGGTTAGTGTTTTATTTTCGGCGCCATTTTGTCAAAAAACATCGTAATTTTTTGTGCCCTACCCTTTACTAATTTTGTTTCACAATACCAACGAAACCCTTTTTACGTGAGACTTCACGCCTTACCAATTTATTTAGTACAAGTTTAATGAATGCATTTGTAAATTATTTTAAACAATTTTTATTTTCCATTTTATTAGGGCCAGCTTATGTAAAACCTGAAATAATAGACACTGTTCTATTGTAAATTTTCCATGAATTCTTATGGTAAATAGTAAATTTTCAGTATTTGACTCAACTTTTTATTTTCTGTTAGCCCAACCTTTAGGTGGTCCTACTCTCCTCTCTGGAATTTCCGGAACATTGATAATATATTCATTTTCAAACAATAATTTAACAACTATGCTAATTATCCAAACTTTTCGATTTAGTTCCATAACATGCCCAAATCATAGCTTTGTATACTGGACTGCTTTATAAGCCTCAGAGAGACTAGAGAGAAAAAATATTTAATACTTTTTTTAAATAAAATATTTTTAAATTCTTATTTCTTAAAATTACCCCAAAAAGAGCCCCCCCAAATTTATTACCCACGTTAGATTGACACTCCAATATTTGGTCAATGCGAAAAGCAGGGGGAGGGGGGCCCGCACCACATCATCCGCCTATAGGGGCCTACTTACTCTAAATTCGGCTATGTAATGACGTAACGGACATACTTTCATCAATAAATATTGAAGAAATGAAGAATGTTAACTAACTAAACCATTCATTCATCCAATCATAAACAATATGTGTTCTAATTGGACGACTCAATAAGCCAATCGAGGAGAAACATTCGTTGACTGTTAGCGTTAGCATAAATAAATAATCAGAAAGATGAATTGTAATTGACCGAATTAATGGAACCGGAATGTTATGAGCTAATATAAAACCAAAGTCCTTCAGTCCATTAGTTAGGTCTAAATAGTTAACAAATGATGTAATGAACCTAATTAACCTTATGTGTCCAATAAGCTTCAAAACTTCTCTATTTCATTAGCTTTAATTTGATACATATAACAAACGTTACACTTATAACTTAAGATTTAATGCCATGCTGCTAAAAATAAATACCAAATTCGCTTAAATAAATAAATGGAAATAGTTATTTTCCTACTAGCGGCAGCAAAATTACGCATTATTGAACTGTTTTTAGGCATGAAAATGTAATTTCTCTGAGGTTTCAAGAAAACTTTATAATCCGCAGAAAAACGCGATTTTGCTGCCTAGGCGGCAAAATCGTGTTTTGCTGAGGATTTTTCCAGGCTAAGCCACGCCCACATCCCCCGCTTCAAATAAATAGACAAACAACATTTTGTTTTATATAATCTTTAACCTAATAGTCCAGGGAAATAAGACTTCCTCTGCGGAATGAGAGAAAGCAAGCTGAATTTTTGCATAGACCTTCGCTTTGATGGTCTAATGAAGCACCAAAAAGTCTCATACGCTCACCCTTGAGCGTCTCGAGATAACGAAGGGCAAAGGTCAGGAAAATCAGTATTTGTCGAAAATCTCGCTTCTGGTTAGTCTGAGGTCTTAAGAAGTTATATCAAAACTTATGTAAAACACTATTCCCAACAAGTTTGGATATAAACATTATTTTCGTACGATCAACCGTTTTCGAGAAATAGCGTGAAGAAGCGGGAGCGCGCATGTTTACTTTCCCATAGAAAAATAAAGTATTGAGATGGTTCAAAAATTCGATTTTGAGATTTTATGAATTTACACGTTTAGAGGACCACTGAGTCCAAAATAGGGGTCTTTAAAGAATGTATGTTCGTCGTCAGGCTGTCGTTTGTATGGCGTCTGAGCAGACGCGTGGAGCCTAAACTAGTGGGCAGATTTTCACGAAATTTGGTGTACATGTTCAGAATATTCATACTTTGCCGTGAAATCAAGAAATTAATTTTAGCTCCAAATTTGTGGGCCAAAAACTCCCCCAAAAACTCTGAAAAAACGTGGAAAAAAAATTATTTCTCGAAACGGCTCTGACGAAATCGATTAATAACTTTTAAAATGTAGTATATTTAATTACGAATCTAACAAAATATGTCGTTATTCCGGCAAGCTTCTAGTTCCAGAGAAAATAGCTTTAAACGTGGATACGGAGACAGGCCGGGTTCGATTCCCCGCGGAGGAAAATTTGTTTTTATTATGAAATTCGAACAACTATTGAATAATAAATAATTGTACCTATGAAATCATGATA
>KZ652345.1:215333-226677 GCA_001010745.2 Gerris buenoi
GGGGGGGGGGGGGGATTGAGTTTTCAAATTCTGGATCTTCCCTGTCAGTTACACTGCTATAGATATACAAGTGAGCTACATTTCAAGTTCTTAGCTGTTTTGGAGGCACTTATAATTTTGATGATGAGGATAAGTGAGTCAGTCAGTGAGTTTTTGTTAGTCAGTAACAAAAATATTATTTTTTTTAAACTCTCCCTTGTTGAAAAGGCTGAATATTAAGAACTCAATTTTTTTTTACAGTATTTTAAGCTACTTAAGCTTAATCAATGTTTTAAATTCTATAGCCCATCGTAAGAGGAAGCAGAGATATAAGGATGAGAAAAATTAGAAAAACCGGGTGAATTGCAGCAAAGGCACACTGCACACTGCATGCTTACTGGAACATGGCCTTGTGCTTTGCCGTGCGCTCAGTTACCTGCTAATTTTCTGTTTAAGTTTAGTAGAATGGTCATTCGAGTAATGGGAGATAGACTTTAAACTTTGGTTTATGATATTTAAGAGGCGATGATTCATGAGATCATGATTTATTTGGGTGACTTTGTTACAGTTAGAGGAGGATGGAGGTGGTTAGAAGTGGCTGGAAGAGGATGCAGGTAGTTAGAAGTGGTTGAAGGTGGTTAGAAGGTGCTTTGAGGTCGTTAGAAGTGGTTGGATGGTTAGAAGTGGTTGGAGGTGGTTAGAAGTGGTTGTAGGTGGTTAGAAGTGGTTGGAGGTGGTTAGAAGTGGTTGTAGGTGGTTAGAAGTGGTTTGAAGTGGTTAGAAGTGGTTGGAGATGGTTAGGAGTGGTTGTAGGTGGTTAGAAGTGGTTGGAGGTGGTTAGAAGTAATTGTAGGTGGTTAGAAGTGGTTGTAGGTGGTTTGAGGTGGTTGAAGATGGTTAGAAGTGATTGAAGAAGGTGAGAGGTGAAGGTGGTAATGATTTAAAAGGTGATGATTCATGAAGTCATGATTTATGTATGACTTAGTTCAGTCGAATGCATTTAAAAAATGTTCATAGTTGAGAATTAAAGAAGAGGTGAAACGATAAGGTATTTTTTAGACAGAAGCATGGCATTCTTCAGCCTAAAGGGGAAGGCAGGAGGTTTAGGTCGAGAAATAGCATTCTACAGTTTAGCTTTAGGCCTCGACCTGTTTGAGGTGACGTTCCTGAACTAGATAACATATTTCAAAGTCCTTTCTTTCAGGTGTTTCAAAATTCACCAAAAACGGAGAATGCTTTTTGGAGAAATGACGAGGAAGAGGATTAGAAAGATGAGGAGAGATTTATTAATAAAAATCTATTCAAGTTTAACAACGTTACACATATTTTAGCGTGATTTTCTTACTAATAAGGAATTGCTTGTTATGAAGAGGTAACACGAGTAGCTGAATAACTTTAGACTCTCGTAGGTTCAAGATTTTAGTTTTAAAGTCCCAACTGAAATCTTATCTCTTCCCCCTATCAGATTTCCTTACTTAACTACCATTGTTATTATGATTATGATATGTAGAGGTGTAAAAGCAAATGATAAGATGCTTTGGTTAAAACTTTTGACAAGTTTGAGAGATACTTAATCACGCGTAAGAGTTAAGGACTTAATCAAGTATGTATTAAGGGGGGAAAGGAATTTATTGAAGTGAAACTTGACTTTAGGTAGAAGGTAGAGTAAATTGGCTAGCATAAACGAAATTCCATGTATCGGAGTTTGTGATTCAAGACCCGTCTAAGTAAATGATTTTTTAAAGGTAAATCAACTGCTGACTTAGAGGAGCTTGTACGAGTCTCGATCCACGGACCTCTGATTTTTATTGTTTATTGATAATAAACATGTTGCTTCCTTCCTCGAATGTTTGTCACTAATCAGTTTATTGAATGTTAACAATATTAACGAATATTTTGTGGTATTTCTTTATATTTATGGTAGATAAAAATCCCCACCTAATAACTGGATTTCTAAAATCAGTAAAGTTTAAAATTAGGCAAATATAGTGAGTAAAAGTTAATTTGTTTAATCAAATATAGTGAAAAAATTATAATTATAGTTATACATAAATTTAATCAATTTTTTGGTCATATTTATTAGGTTATACCTTACACTATTAAATAATAGAACCAATAGTCAACCACGCGAAATACACTAGCTAAACAACTCTGGATAAGTTATAAGATTGGGCAAACAGTGACAATAAAATTAGTGAATTTCGAACAAACCGGTGAAAAGAAGCATGAATGAAAAAAAATAGGTAAAACGGGAAATAAAGTACTGTACACATTACATTTCAGTGTAATAAACATATCTAAATGCAGTTACTACAAAATATCTAATAATTATGGATTATTTTATGATTAAAAACTTACAATAACCTACATAAAAATATAACCAACACCAAATAATGGTTAAAAAATTTAAATAAATTATTTACCCTATGTTTAATATTAGGAGAACTTTATAAGGTTTGTTGACGAATCTTTTGAATTCTCATTTCCGACAAAATTATTCATCGAATTTCCTCTAAGCTGACACAGGTTTTTGTTTTACATTTGTATTTCATCACAAATGAAATTTATTTTCTAAAACTTATATCACAATTTAACGAATACTTGTTCCTTTCATTCTTTTAATTTTATTCCTTCCACTTTCATATCATTAAGGCTCTACCGTCCTTTGAGGTTAGGAAAAACAGTAAAATTCAAATAACCCTGGTTCTAAGCAAGATATCAAAAATCTAATCACAGGCTTCATTCCTAATTTTAATTCTGCACAATTTGAGCCCTATTTCAACTTCCTATGATAAGTAGTACAGGCGCCATTTCAATACAACTTGTTTTATCGTTGTATTGAAATGGCGCCTGTACTATTTATCATACGAAGTTGAAATAGGGCTCAAATTGTGCAGAATTAAAATTTGGGAGTGAAGCCTGTGATTAGATTTTTGATATCTTGTTTAGAACCAGAGTTATTTGAATTTTACTGTTTTTCCTAACCTCAAAGGACGGTAGAGCCTTAATAAATTTCAGTTCTATGTATATCATTATGCATTTATTGACCTTTAGACATAAAATTGGATTAATTCCGCAGTATTATATAGATATAGTTGACACCAAACGTCACTGGTGGTGATCTTCATTTATTGTCACATTGTACATACATATTATTCTAATATTATTCATATTTTTACGGTAAAGTAACTGTTTATTTTATCATTATGTAAAACTAAATGATAGTCATGCAGTTTGTAATAATATTTTGTTCTATATCTTTAGAGTTATGCTTGCATATTTAGTTTACTTATCGTAAGTGATAGGAATATTTATGTTTCAGACTAACTGTTCCAGTTAGATTATGGATAGAGAACTATCGTTGTCAGATAACAAAGTTAATTTAAGCTTAGAATATTTTTATCTCTAATTAACCTCTAAGTACACATTATAATTTTCTCAGTAATAAAACAGTCTCCATTTCGACTATTTTTTTTGTTCTATTTAATTAATTTAATTTCAATTTTTTTTTTTTAAGTTTTTGGTAGTTTTCTTACTACCGAAAGATTAAATTTTAAATAATGCAAATTACAATTATCAATAACTACGGGAGACATACAGTGAAAAATAGACCCCCGCACCGGGACTCGAACCACGGGCCTCCTATTTTCCGTACAGGCGTTCTTACCAACTGATCTATACGGGAGAATGATTTTTCCCTGTCGTAACTGATACATATTCCCCGAATCTAAGCTTTTAATCTTATTCTACAAATCTAGAGAGCCAAATATTCACGGCAACAGAACTAGACCGAGAATTAACGCTTATAATTGTAAAGTACTCAATTAGTACCTGTTAAAATTAATAGCTTAGATTCGGGGAATATGTATCAGTTACGACAGGGAAAAATCATTCTCCCGTATAGCTCAGTTGGTAAGAGCGCCTCTACGGAAAATAGGAGGCCCGTGGTTCGAGTCCCGGTGCGAGGGTCTATTTTTCTCTGTATGTCTCCCGTAGTTATTGATAATTGTAATTTGAATAATCTATAATTTAATTTCGTAAAATTATATCAATTTAATTTTAAAAGTGGATATGTAGTTCTTCGTTAGAGCTGCTACAAGTTTTGCATATATCTAATTTAATTTTATAAGTATTACTTAGGTGTAGCGTGAAACTTGCTGTAACTTGAGAAACACTCACATACACACATAATTTTAATGATAATGCCAATTAAACTTTATTGTTATTAATTAAAAGAATTTGAATTTTATATATCCCACGTGTATTGGAGATATTTTTAATGATAAGACGTAATTAAGAACATGTTCTGTATTATTGGCTGACCGCTTGAAAACCTTTCGGTTAAGAATTACTGCCCTAATGATATATTCTAATGCTGCATTGTTATTATCCACAAATGATGGGTGTGATTCGATTATTACTGAGACATAATTATTATTATTTAAAACCGATACCTTCGGTAGGCTCGGAAGCAAAAATATTAATAATATACATAAATTATAATTACACAGTTTTACTTTAGATAAGAAATATAATATATAACAAATAGATCAGACAAATAGATAAGAATCGAAAACAAACGAATTAATAATTGTCGGAATAAATAAAAAGCGGAATTTTAGTAGTTATGATTATATATTTGATATATAATCATAGACGTGATATATAATCATTGACAAATAGATAAGAGTCGAAAATAGACGAATTAATTATTGTAAGAATAAATAAAAAGCGGAATTTTAATACTTTTGATTATATATTTGTCATTGTTCGTGGATTCTATTGAGTTTTATCACTGTATTTATATAAAGTGATTAAATGGGATGTGTCGCGTGGTTTTTAGTTGTCGCGTGTTGTATGAATAATAATGAAAAGTAATAATTTTATTGATTTTAATAACTGAGAGATGCGTGCTAGATCGTATAAAATACAAAACTCGTTAATAAGACTGGAAATTGTTCGTACAACGTTCTTTTGTTTAATTAAAAAATATTTAATTCATTAAGTTAAAATAAAGATTTTACCAATTTCAATATTTCTCATTAAAAGGATGGGGCTAGATATTTGGACGATGGCTTATAACAACATGTTCGCAATTCGAAAAAATATTGACTATGAAATTGCGTTTTTTAATCATTTTATTTTATTTTTTAAATAACAAGCTTTTACTCGCATTCTAGCAAACTTTTTTCATTTGATAACCATATCATGGGCATGCTTAAAAATAACTAGTAATCTTGGGCTGTCCGCCATATTGGATTTAGAATTACGTCACTCATGCCTTGTCATTCAAAATAAACGTGTATGCAAAATTTGAATTCAATCGGTTGTGGATAACTGCTTAAAAGTTCAATTGCCAGATGACCCGAACCGAACATACATACATACAAACATTGTCAGTTAAATAAAAGCTTGTAAAAATACATGTACCAATTTAAAATCTGAGGTTTTGGTTTTGATGAAAGTATATAAGTATGGCGACTTTCACACTGCGTGCAAGGACAAGCGAAACAAGACCGACCCTAACAAGTGCATATTCACACTGCGGGCGAGTCCAAGCATGACGAGACCGACCCTAACAAGTGCATATTCACACAGCGTGCAAGGACAAGCGAAACAAGACCGACCCTAACAAGTGCATATTCACACTGCGTGCAAGGACAAGCGAAACAAGACCGACCCTAACAAGTGCATATTCACACTGCGGGCGAATTCGAGCATGACGAGACCGACCCTAACAAGTGCATATTCACACTGCGGGCGAATTCGAGCATGACGAGACCGACCCTAACAAGTGCATACTCACACTGCAGGCGAATTCGAGCATGACGAGACTGACCCTAACAAGTACATATTCACACTGCGGGCGTGTCCAAGCATGACGAGACCGACCCTAACAAGTGCATATTCACACTGCGGGTGAATTCGAGCAAATCGAAACTGACGCTAAACGGTCAATCCACCAGAAAATAAAAACAAAAAACATATAATTTCTTAAACAATGAATAAATTTACCAATCTAATAAATTAAACGAATCAAATATCTAAAAATAAAGTATACGATTATGATTTATTTATTTAGCAAATATCACGTTTTAAATTGTATCTTAAGAAAATATTTTAGTATAAGATAAATATTTAGTATATTTAATCAGATTAATTATAAAATGTAATCAACCAAGCACTTATAGCTTTGGCAACATTGTGTGGTCGGCTGTATGGCTATAACACTACAAGATTAAACAAAAACACGGTATAGTGAACTTCTGCCAAGAAACTTTTCTTTTTTTTTACTATGAATAAAACATAAAACTATTAATTTAAAAATATTTAATGTGTGCGTACGGTTGTAACTTATACTGGACCATCTGTGGGTTAATTATGTATGACCTTTCTATATTTTATCAAAACGGACTTTTAGTTTTTAAGATATCTTAGTTTGCAATATGTTTAAACTTAAAACTGACTGACAGCGGGGTGGGCCATAACTATTAACTATTTCTTGATGAACATAACTATTAACTATTTCTTGATGAACATAACTATTAACTATTTCTTGATGAACATAACTATTAACTATTTCTTGATGAACCATTAAGAACGATAACTATTTGGAGTTCAGTTCAGGATTTCTATTTTTTTTAATTTAGAGTATCTTATACTCTTAGTTTTTGTTTCTATAGAATAATCACAATTAACAATATTTACGTTACCTTCAGGTAAGCGCGGAGGTAGTGGATGGATTAGATGATTGAAGCTTGTCATACCTACCGTTTTTGAAAATTAATTTAGTTTGCGTAACTATTCAAAAAATGTCGTTGTCTCTATTTTAAAATTTAAACTTTCCGTTGTAGTAAATACTACCAAAAACTTAAAAATGTTTGCAGTTTGCACTAAAAACATAGTTATAGAGAATGAATATTATTTAAAAATATAAATATGTATAGGTCTACTAATTTTTTATTAACACTCACTCTAATTCTACCTAATACGTCATTTTTACAACAGTATATGTATATGGTATCAGACAAACGGGGTAACCTTAAAATACTGTTCAGTAATCACAAGTATTTCAGTCATTCTTTTTTTTGGGGGGGGGGGGCGGCTAAAAAAGGTTTTGCCCAGGGCGTAGCTTACCCTAAATCGGGGCCTGCTTTAGCGGGGTTACAGACAGACACACAGACCGGATGCATATTTTGTTGAACGTAAGAAGCACGCTTGCTTCAATTGATTTAGAGAAAATCTAATAATTTAGGTAAAACTGAAGAATATGATACGGTCTATAGAAAAGATGGTAGGGTCTTACTCCAACGTATTTTTTTGACAAAGGGATATCAACTCTCCTATGAACAAATCATACACATATAATTTCTTAAATGTTTATATCATACAAATGTACTGTTTGACAAAGGAATATTATCTCTCAAGTGTATAAATTAAGCAAAGTTGTGCCGCCAAGCGATTCTCGACCGTATCATCTCCTGCAATTCAGCCATAATGGAATTTACTGGCATTTAAAGTGCTGCATTAATTTTACTATTCAATATAATATGCAGACTGGATTTTAATAAAATTTCGTTCACAAGTTTGCTTATGGTGTTTCCATTTTTTTTTTACTACAAAATCCTTACAAAACATTGGTCATCCTTAGGTTGGAATTCAGATTTTAATTTCAAAATGAAATTGTAATACTGCTGCAGAACATAAAAAATATACATTTTACCATGTACATTTTTTTTTTTTTTTTGTAGATAGGATGAAGTTTCTTCTAACATTGAATCAATAACTATACAATTACATTAAAGATGTAATGCTTGAATTTAATAATATTCTGATGTGACGCTACAAACTTTAAATATGAAGGAGCTTAAAATACGAAAAACGCATTCTAGTTAATGTGTTATCATAGATAACTACAGTCTATAAGATTAGAGTTGGCATAATCGAAGGCGGGAAACAACAAACGTGGGGGTAGTTTTGGGGTTTTAAAAAGAGAAAATCAGTGTTGCCATGTTATATTTTTTTTGTGGAACAGGGGTAGAGTAGAGCATTTTTTTTCTGAAGTTCCATTCAACATGGGGGACCAATAAAATCGTTTCCCTCAAAATTTTCCATCCTTTTGATTGTGCCAACTCTAATCTTATAGACTGTAACTACTATAATGTAGCACCGAATTGATTTACTCGATTTTATTATTTTTTTTTTGCCTTTTAGAAAACAGAAGTTGTCTAAAACAGAAGCTGTAATTTGATTTTAGAAAAACAGCAGAAATTGTAGTTGGAATCGAATGAGGTTTTGGAATCCAGGTAAAACCCTGTTCTGTCTATATTGGAGTTTAGGGTAGTAGAAAAGGGTTGAACGACAGTGGAAGGGTAGTGTGAATGTATAATGGGGTCTAGACAGGACGGTTTTTGAGTGTGAATAGTGAATATATGCCGTGAAAAGTTTGCTGCTCATGTGTGCGGACTTAACCCTCGTCTACCGTTCAATGTTGCCATCCAAATCCAATTTTCTCTTATGTAATGGAAGCTAACAGAACCACGTGGGAGATTAGGGCCTAACAAACTAGCCATATTCTCACTATGCCTACCTTCCCATCAATCTTGCCTAATATGAAATCTGTTTTGCCTAAAACTCAGTCTATCACTATAAAAGCGAATCATTGGGAAATGTCTCTATTGCGCTTGCGCTTCATTGTAAGACAACATAAGATCATATAATCTATATATATAAAGAAGAAAGACTGTGGATATGTATGTATGTGGGTATGTCCTTTATACAAATCGACAGTTTTATTCCGATCATGATGAAAATTTGCACACTTGACCTTTAAAGCAAGGGGAAGGTCACTATCTACATGAATTTTCGAAATTTAATTTTTGGTACCCAGGGGTACGAGGTAAAAATGTCAAAGTAATGAATAGCCTTCATAATGCATATCGTTGAAAAGCTCTTTGAGGGTACATTAATTGTTTTTATGTATAGTTTTGTCATATTTTCATTTAGGAGGGGGGTAAATCTATTTATATAATAAAGAAGAAAGTCTGTAGGTATATGTCCTTTATACAAATCTACAGTTTTATTCCAATCTCTATGAAAATTTGCACACTTGACCTTTAAAGCAAGGGAAAAGTCACTG
Source organism: Gerris buenoi (assembly GCA_001010745.2). Taxonomy (NCBI): domain Eukaryota; kingdom Metazoa; phylum Arthropoda; class Insecta; order Hemiptera; family Gerridae; genus Gerris; species Gerris buenoi. Next base: position 224,452 of record KZ652345.1, read on the forward strand.
TCTACATGAATTTTCGAAATTTAATTTTTGGTACCCAGGGGTACGAGGTACAAATGTCAAAGTAATGAATAGCCTTCATGATGCATATCGTTGAAAAGCTTTTTAAGAGTACAATAGTAATTGTTGTTATTTAATTTTTTTTTCATATTTTTATTTTTTAGGAGGGGGTTATGTGGAAAATACAGGAAAAATATGTCTATAATCAATATACCTATACCCAAAATGAAGAGTGTCTGTGGGTATGTGGGTTCTTTATACAAAGCTTTAGTTTTAACCTTCGAGGCAAGAGGAAGGTCACTGTCAACATTTGTTTTCGAAATTTTAATTTTGGTACACAGGGATACGGGGTATAAATGTCAAACCCTTCATTATGCATATCGTTGAAAAGCTCTTTAAGAATGTAGTAATTGTTGTTATGTACACTTTTGTCATATTTTCATTTAGAATGTTTTCAAAATTGATCTTTGTCCAGTTTTCCAAAAATTAAGAGATTTAATAGTGGTATGACATGGTCCAGTTAAAAAAGTAAGGTTTGTAACATAATTCCCTCAACACATAAACATTGTTTGTACTTATTTATTTTACAATGTTCTGATACTTTTATAGTATACATTTAGATAGTGTACTTCTTTATTAATATTTTAGTCACTTAGGTCTTAATTTTTGTATACAACCTGGGCTGCGCCGGGTACTTCAGCTAGTCATTTATATAATCGAGTACTGTTCACGACGGAAAAATGATTTGTAATTGCTAAGTTAAAGACAACCCCATTTATTCCAATAAAAATAAATGTTTGTTTTGATTTGTTGGTCTTCAAATAACATAATAACAACTTATCTAAATAGATATCAAAATAATTTTACTTTTTGGAACGAAGTTCCTTATGGCACGTTCTGGATCCCGTGAGTGAATCCGAAAAAACGACCAAAATCACCGTCACGAAATCTACCGATGACAATAACTTAAGTAAAAGTTCACTGAGTAAGTTGAAATTTGGTACACATCTTCATTTTACCAATGCCCAGGCTAAGTTCGTTGGACAACGTTATTCGCCCGCGTTCACGCGCAACGCTCGCGTAAACGTAAGCTTCAAAAATGTTAAGACGGGAAAAAGTGTTAGGAAGTCTGTTACTTGACTTGTCTTGTTTATTTTTGTTATATATGTCAAATGTTACTTATTTAAATCTAAGATTTTTTAACAATAACAATCATACTCTTTAACTATCTCACCATGATTAACTTTTTTTATATTCAATACATATTTAATTGGAAGATGCTTGCTTTAATGATACAAATAACACTTTTGTTTTAATTTTGCCTTAACGCTAGGTACAAACAGTTAGTTACTTTTAATTTTGTCTCTTATCTAACTCCGCCATGTATAAGTAGTTAGCAACGTATACGTACTTAGAAGTGTGATTTTATCATTTATATTTAATGAAAAATGTAAGGAACTTCGTTCCCACCGGGTGTTCCTCGACACAACACGTATTTTTTTTTTTCTAAATATAAAATTAAGTCGACTAAACTCTCTCGATTCGTCTATAAATAAGCGACATAACAATATTTACCTTCTGCGAATCGTTTAACAGTGTTGACTTTTAATTATGGAATGATTACGGAGAAAACCTGACGTAACATCGAGTGTTCCGAGTATACGATCGGATAGAAGTCAAACTAATCCAATTATTCCTTCTTCTTCAATTCATGGAATTCAAATACAACTCAATTTTGTATTAAAGTTATTGCTTCCGAGCTTACCGAAGGTAACGGAAGCTATGTGATCGTTCTGAAGAACGAAAAAAATTTAGGTCTCCGATTTCAAAAATTCCAAGACAGAAATCCGTTTCAGACATCAGGGAACATTTCTGGTTCCGTGTCTGTCTGTCGGTCTGTCGGTCCGTCGGTCTGTCGGTCTGGCACAAATATTTGCGAACCACCATATCTTAAAAACTACATGTCCAATTTTAATGAAATTTGGGTGGTCGGTCATACTTAGCCCATTGGTGGTCCCATATAAGTTTCAACCTTCTGCGCTTATTTGTTTATCTTCCACATGCACACAAACATACATTTATTTTCAGCCATATCTTTAAAAGTAATCATCTGATTTTTATGAAATTTTTATGGTTTGTCGAAAGTAGCCTGCAGATAGCACCTGCCTAATTTCAACCTTCTGCGCACTTCAAATCGTACTAAATTAATATGTCTTATACTACAAAGCC
>KZ652346.1:30492-44210 GCA_001010745.2 Gerris buenoi
TTTTTTTTTATTTAATATCTTAATGTATTAATCATTTTTTAAACTTGAATACCTTTTGCAACCCCCCGGTTAAGAATCACTGCTCTACACTAAAGCCTCGGCCCTCGCGCTTCGTGTATGCGTCTGACAGCAAGTGAGGTTGCCGCCACTTTAACCTTAAATTTTTAAGGTTGCCGCCTCGAAAATCACACCTCAAAAGTGCCGCCCTTCAAAAATTGCCGCCTTGGGCTATAGCCCTTCAAGCCCCCCTGTAAATACGGCCCTGAATTTAACTATAATACCCAAGATATCATGAAGAATAAATAGTTAAGTATAACAGTGCTTATGATTAGTTAAAAACTACGTGATTTAAAGTGTTTATGTTGAAGTGATATGTTAGATTAAAAACATATCAAGCAGTATTGTAATTCTTTAATAAAGTTTTGAGTTATTTTTAGGGCAAAAACAAAACGTATCTATGGTTGAGATGAACCCACAAAGAGAAGGGAATTAGCGTAAAATAGATTCAAGTTATAAGTGGTTTATTATTAAGATATTTTATTGCTTTTTTATTAGAAATCCCCCACCCTAACCTAGGGGGCCCCGCCATAATGTCTCGCCCAGGGCCCCGCAAGATCCAGATACACCACTGCGAAAAACTAACAATTCATGAAGTTTGTTGTGAAATGAATAGAGTGTTGAGCAAATTTGCAGATTATAAATAAGTCAAAGAGGTGTTATTTAATTAGTATTCGCCTTCAAGATGGTTTTCATCTGATAACATGTAAAGTGGTTGAGAAGATTCATTTGAGGGTGATTTTGGCAAGTTTCTGAGAGTGAATCGATGTAAATATTCACACGTTAAGGCAGCACGCTATGTAATCAAGACTCTGGTTTACATTATCCGATCGTAAAGTTTACATGGAATCTTATAGTTTCCAGGTGCAGATAAATGGTAATTTAATGGCTTGGAAAGAGCTAGAGTTAATAGATAGAATCTAATTCCAAATTCCAAGTGAAAATACAAAGGTCCTACTCCTTAACAAGATAGAGTACCGATAAAACCCAAATGATCAAGGTAATACATCTTAAAAACACTCAAAAGGTTCAACATGAATTTTCATACCTACAAAGAACCGATAATATCTATTATTGCATGCAAAGGTTTCTAATATATGTACATAAGAAAAAATATGAATGATTGGATACAATAAAATACAACAAAACATGATAATACCCTAATTCTATCACCTTGGAAATACATATAAATGTACTCAAACTATGTAAATAAAATAGTCTGCTAATTAGTTATATAAATGTACTCAAACTATGTAAATAAAATAGTCTGCTAATTAGTTATATAAATGTGCTCAAACTATGTAAATAAAATAGTCTGCTAATTAGTTATATAAATGTGCTCAAACTATGTAAATAAAATAGTCTGCTAATTAGTTATATAAATGTACTCAAACTATGTAAATAAAATAGTCTGCTAATTAGTTATATAAATGTACTCAAACTATGTAAATAAAATAGTCTGCTAATTAGTTATATAAATGTACTCAAACTATGTAAATAAAATAGTCTGCTAATTAGTTATATAAATGTACTCAAACTATGTAAATAAAATAGTCTGCTAATTAGTTATATAAATGTACTCAAACTATGTAAATAAAATAGTCTGCTAATTAGTTATATAAATGTACTCAAACTATGTAAATAAAATAGTCTGCTAATTAGTTATATAAATGTACTCAAACTATGTAAATAAAATAGTCTGCTAATTAGTTATATAAATGTACTCAAACTATGTAAATAAAATAGTCTGCTAATTAGTTATATAAATGTACTCAAACTATGTAAATAAAATAGTCTGCTAATTAGTTATATAAATGTACTCAAACTATGTAAATAAAATAGTCTGCTAATTAGTTATATAAATGTACTCAAACTATGTAAATAAAATAGTCTGCTAATTAGTTATATAAATGTACTCAAACTATGTAAATAAAATAGTCTGCTAATTAGTTATATAAATGTACTCAAACTATGTAAATAAAATAGTCTGCTAATTAGTTATATAAATGTACTCAAACTATGTAAATAAAATAGTCTGCTAATTAGTTATATAAATGTACTCAAACTATGTAAATAAAATAGTCTGCTAATTAGTTATATAAATGTACTCAAACTATGTAAATANATTTAATTTTAGCCTCTTTGGGGTGTGAATTTGCCAAGTCAGAAAAAGCATTTAAATTTAAACGTGTAGAGTGATTTGGGAAAGAGAATAGAGAGAGGAACAGACAAACATCATGTTCTTGCACTGGATAAATTAGACCTAGTGAAACTTACTCGGACAGTGGGAGACTTGGCTAAACTATGATCTCACTACTTTTTACGCGAGACTTGGCTTATTTTTATACACTATTGTGTTTGTTGGGTATTAATATACTTTAATGATAATGCTTTTAAAACCTATTATACTCAAATTTATTTAATTTTCCCCCGTTTTTAAAATCTGTAAAAATTGTTTTGATATTTCACATGAATTAAAGAACTGATTTAGCAATATGAAGAGCGCAAACTACTTTTGCGCTAATTATTACTTTTCAACATATAGGTGTAAATAAATGTACGTTTGTGCGCATAGAGAAAGAGAAACAAATAGACGCAGTTGGTTGAAACTTATATGGGACAAATAAAGGGCTGATTAGACCTGCCATCCACATTAAAATCGGTTGAGCAGTTTTTAAAATATGTTAAAAATTGAGTGACGGACAGACACGGAACTAAAAATTTTCCCTGACTTCTAAAACGAATTTCTGTCTTGGAGTTTTTAAAATCGGAGACATAACAAATTTTCTTTCTTCAGAACGATCACATAGTCTGTTACCTTCGGTATGCTCGGGGGAAAAATATGGAGAATCCAATAAATTAGGGTCAACTCGACGGTTTTAAGATCCGCGAAAACAGCAATAACTTGTGCAGACACAAAGGTTGAAAAGAGAAGTGGAAATATAATATTTAATTATTTGCATAAAACTGTAACTTAAGTTGTGAAATGAAACCAGTTATATGAAAAAAGGAAGAGAGGGATGGCTAAAATATTTCAATTTAAATAATCTATGTTTAATAAGACTTTCATTTTAAGATTGTATAGGCAATGAAAATTCTGTTTATAGTACATTACGCGTCGAGTGTGGAAAGTAGCATTTTGCATGCGAGTGTGGAGTTTGCACCCGAGCGATAGCGAGGGTAGTAAAANATAGATATTTTTTTTATTTTTGTTTAAGATAACCCGCGGGGCCCCACGCCATATAAAATTAAATGAGTTCCGGCAGTAAGCTCTTATAATTGAGGGCATAGGGCAGACTAGTCACTCTGACGAGTGCGCGCGCAAAATACTGTAAAACAAAAAACTTTTTATGAAATGCTTTTACATAACTTTTTATAAAATAGAGTAAAATATTTCATGAAATGCATCATCAGCTGTTGATCTACACCATGAGTTTACTTTATTTTATGACAAAGTATTAGAAATAAATTTCACCTCAGAGATGCATAAAAACGCTGTTTTGAGAGGTANCTTCTTAAACGTTTTTTGTTTTTGATGGATGATTTTTTGAGGCTTTCTCAATGTATAAAGGTCTTCTTTTCTGGCTTCTCATCCTAATAAATAAAACTGGGTTACTTTGCATTCAACTCTTGAAGATATATGTGATTTTGCAATACGATTCTATATTGCGGGTTTAATATAACATATTGATTTAAGGTGTATCATTTATTATTATGTATTATTATAATTACATACTTACATTGCTTCAGAACTTACCGAAGGTATTGAAAGCTTTGTGAACGTTCTGAAGAACGATAACTTTTATTATACGTCCGATTTCAAATATTTCAACACAGACATTTTTTCCAGGCAACAGGAAACATTTGCTTCCGCGATAACCGAAGGTAACGGATGCTACAGAAGAATTTTATTACTCTGATTTCTAAAATTCCAAACACAAATCCTTTTCATTTCAGACATCAGGGCACATTTTTGGTTCCGTGTCTGTCTGTCACTCATTTATTTTAAACCAACATATCTTAAAAACTACACGACCGTTTTTTACTGAAATATGAATGCTAGGTCATAATTAGCCCATTGTTGGACCCATGTAAAGTCCAACCTTATGCGCTCATTTCTCTTTGATGCACACAAATTTACATTTCTTTACACCTATATCTTCAAAATTAATCATCTGATTTCAATGAAATTTACATGGTTTGTTAAATGCAGCCTGCACATAGCCGCCGATTAATTTCAACCGTCTGCGCTCTTTAAAAATTTATAATTTATGTAAATAATCAAAACAATTTTGACAGAGGTTTAAAAAACACGGGTAAAATTTAAATAAATTTGATTAAAATATACGTTAAAAGCACAAATATGTTAAAATAAGTAAAAGCATTAAATTATTACAGTAGACTACAGTCTATAAGATTAGAGTTGGCACAATCGAAGGCGGGAAACAACAAATATGGAGGTAGTTTTGGGGTTATAAAAAGGCAAAATCGGTGTTGTCATGTTATATTTTTTTGTGGAACAGGGGCAGAGTAGAGCATTTTTTTTTCTTAAGTTGCATTCAACATGGAGGACAAATAAAATCGTTTCCTTCAAAATTTTCCCGTCTTTTGAAAGTGCCAACTCTAATCTTATAGACTATAAATAGGATTAAGCTATGTGCCAGACTAAATAGCAGACTGTATATTTGAAAAATAATTAAAATTCTTTGCATTTGTCGTACAAATACTTTATTTTAGTTTAATGAAACACGTCGCACTAAAGCCGAGAAAACATGGAAAAACCTTAGAAAATGTTCAAAACGTTCAGTAGGAAAGCCATTGAAATTAAAATGTTTAAAAGTTGATTGTTAATTAAGTAAAAAGGTTTAAGGATCATGTTGTTATCTCGTTAGGACAATAGGAAAACATTCAAAATAATCATTATTACTATCTAGTACCTTGGAGCAAACCATTACTTCAATAATTAAATAGAACAAACAGTTATAATTAAATGTAATGGTAATGTAAAGAATCTAAAGGGATAATGTTCTGACAAAATATTTGTCTAATGTTAGAACGGGAAAAAAAAAACAAAAAAACAAATGTTATATCAGTTAGAAAGAAACTCAACTTTTAAACCTCCATAAAGATACTGGAAACATTTAATTAACAAGGGTTTTATGTAATCAGGTAATTCTAACTAATTTTCATATTGAATGAAAACAAATGTAAACTTTAAATATATATTCCAAGATGTTCTTTCAGCAGAAAGGTATATCCAATTTAAATACAGGTTTATTATTATGTATATAGGTTTATTATTATGTATATAGGTTTATTATTATGTATATAGGTTTATTATTATGTATACAGGTTTATTATTTTGTATACAGGTTTTTGAATGTTCAGTAGAGTCTAGATAATGCTATTTGGATGAGTCCGGCACTAACTCAAATTATCAGTAAAGTCGCACTATTGGAAATTTATGAAAAATGTAAATTTGGAATTCAACTTATTATTTATTGAAAAAAAAAATACTTATATTCATATTTAATTTTCTTTAGGATTTAAAATAATTTAATCGCATTCGGTTTCTAATCAGTACTCACTTGACTCCGGTGCAGTTATTTTCAGTGACTCGTCTTTACCTTAACCCAACAACGCATCAACTCAGCAAATGGAAGTTCGGTATGTTTTTGTTCACTCATAAAAATGTTGCACAATGCTTTCTGTTAAGGCGCGTCCACACTATGCGGATCAGCATCATTCGGCTTGGGCCGATCGGGAGAGCCGAATTAGTGTGGACGTGAAGGTCGACGTGAACCAAACCGAATCGTGCCAAATCCAACCCGAATTGGCTCGGTCCTGATCAAAGAAAGCCGAACCGAACCGAACCGAAGTTTATTGTGTGGACGTGCCGATCGGCTAGAGTCGCCAGATAGTATCATAAAGTGAGGTTCGCAGACTATTTTCTACTAGAGTGGGGGTACTCGTGAGAGTGGGGGTTCGGCACCGATAATTTAATCGCATTCGTCCACACTACTTAAGTAATGTGGACGCCATGCCGAACCGAACATGCCGAACTGGGCGTGCCGGCCGGCTCAGGCCGATCGGCCCCATTCGGCATAGTGTGGACGCGCCTTTAAAGATCTAACCCAAAACTGAAGAAAAATAAATAAATTAATAGACTTCCCTGAATTTGAATGTAAACACAGCTGCTCAGATAGAAATGGAATTCCATGAAATCATACGGATCCATCTCTATTATTATTAACACTATCCTGTCTAAATTGTGTTTAATTCAGGGAACCCGCTCCCCCCTCATTGCTTCCATGAACTGACAACAATTAAAATTAGGCAAATAACGTAAGTCAAACAAAGAATTAAAAGACAAATTAATAATTAATTCTTTCTAGGCACTGATAATTGCCTTATGAAGGCTGAACGAAAGGCTTTGTAATTAAAATTATATAAATTAGTCAGCTTACGTGGAGAGACAATATATATTATTCATTTAGATGACGTCCATGTCCATAGACACTCCCATATCTAAAATAATTTTTAAGTTTCAAATTTTGTTTTTTGTACTTTCAGTGTGTAACAAAAATCAAGCGCAGGAAAGTATGAAGGTCCTGGATTTGCCTACGGACTCTAAAAATGAATAATTGCTAACTGCTAAATAATTTTTTAAAAATATTTATAATTTGTTATCTGCATATAGCCTAAGATCCGGTATAAGGAATATATACCCTCATCTGTTATTTAATTGGAATAAAGAATATATGATAGAGAATGTGTAGAATGATACAACGAAAATAGGTTGCCTAGCGAAATCGCGATGTTAAATAATAAACTGTTTATAACCTTCCCCTTACTTCAACTTCCCCGATGTGTTATTCATGAAAATCGAACATTAACTGAGAGAATCGACCCCAAGGAATTCAAAAAATAAGGGTAGCCTACTTTCCTCTCTGGACAACTATGGAGTTGCCAGGTATAAACAGGTGAGTAACGTAATTAATATACCCTCATCAGTTATTATATCGAGTTATATATCAAATGAAAGCTAATTTTATTCCCAATCCAACCGTATTAGGTTGCCTTAAATTCTAAATTAAAATTCAAAATTTTAGATCTAAAATCTAGGCAACCATGGATTAATCCAACTTTTTAACCACTTTTTAACAACCAAAGGTGAATATCATGAGATGTTCACACGCCGAATAGTTGCGACAATTCTTCAAAGTAGCAAACCAGAACAAAGGAATAAAATATTGAAAAAGGGGAAAAGGGATCACTATAATCAGAATTGGTATATAATAGTTTATTTAATGAAAATAATCATATTTGACTTACAATTCTATTAATTTATTTTCCCAAAAAAGTTTATTCTTCATATTTAATAAGCAGTGCCGTGGCATCTGTTGTCAAAAACTTAAAAAGTTTTTATGCTGAACATTAGATGTTACGGCATCGTAGTGCCATTACATCTACTGTTCAAACGATGACACCAATAAAACTAATACCGCGAGATTAGCGCCACCGTGTGAACATGGCTTAAACGTTACTTTTCTTTTGGTAACATATTACTATTCAGTTAAAGAAGGGAATTTGAAAAAAAAACAATATAGACCAGTTTATCCAGGATACCCAATGTTGGAGATACATTTTATTTCAGAGTAAAGTTGGAGAAAATATCTAAATCTCTGTAACTATTCAAGCAGACAAGCTTCTTAGGAGATACCGATACTTTAGCCGAATTGTCGTCTGGAAGAAGCGTTTAAAACTGCGGTTCTTAGTAGAATCTCGCCTGTCCTACGGAACTTGATTTACATTTGGACTGAGCCGTAGGGCTTGCTTTAGGCCCTGCGGTCACAGCCTCCCTAAAGTCTTAATCCCCATAAATCCCTCTGCAAGCAGGACATCCCCTCGAGTATCAGAACCTTGCAAACCTGTGACCCCGCCCAGCTGTTTCTTCCGAGATAATTTACGTCGTTTCCTTCCCCCCACTCCTCGACACTTTGGACTGTAAATCCTGTTTTGTCTGAAGCCGTCTTACCGTCTTTATCCGAAACCATCTTTACTCTAACAACACCGTTTTACCATTTCTATTTCATGTCCCCCCTCTCCGCAACTCTCCCACCCTTCCCCATCTCCTCATGCGTTTTTAAGTGCGATAAACATCGGAAACAAACACCTTTTGTCGGCTTCCCCTTTCTTAAAACGTGCTTTTAAGGCAGTGCTTTCAGCCCAAAACCAGTATTTTATTACTTGATTTACATCGACGCCCGTTGAAATAAGAGTAAATAAAATCTAATGCATACGTGATACACTATACACTTCCTTGTAACATATATCTTTATCCATTCTCCTTCCGCTTATCTGCAGAACGTTGAAATATTAAGCTTTTACGGTAACGTAGTAATTTAGTGGATGTACACAACTGTTTGAATTGATATATGGGAGGGCATTAAAGCAATGAGACGCATTAAAACAGGTCGATAAGATGCATTAACCCGTACCTAGCTGGCGTTCGGAGTATCCGAGTTACTAGCTTAACACTCGTCTAAAATCTGGAGACGGTTCAAATCCCAGAGAAGCCAGAGTTGTTTTACCGATACATATCTCTTTCCTTACATAAAAGTAGTCTATCAATCAATGTGGCACATAGCTTCACCACGTCCTCATATCATAATCCCACTGGTAAATGAAAGTGTGGAGGTTTGAACGTTTCGGTCCCCAGCAAGGACACTGTTATTATTATTCAATATCATAAAATGTACGCACATGGTTGGAATTAATTTGGCACCATCTGAGGGCTATTTTCAACAAAATATCCCACACTGCTATAAAACCGTATGTTTAAATGATAAGACTTTACAGATAAGTGCTTACATAAAAATATCTTTGAGCACACAATGTGGAGGAAAAAGGAATGAACGAAAAATATTACAGTTATTAAGGAACTAAGGAACTAACCACGAACTAATCCAAATACATAATATGAAACTCAGACGAGTTTTTTTTCCAGATATGGTTGGCAAAAATGTAGAACTACAAACCGACAGACAGACATGACAAAAAAAAGTTCCCTGGTCTAAAACGGATTTCTGTCCTATCATTGTCAGATTCAGAGACAATATCCGTTCAAAAAAATGAGCACAAAGCTTCCGTTACCTTAGGTAAGCTCAGAAGCAATAAGGAATAATTCATCATAATATCCGGAGTTGCGTAACTCAATATCTTACCTTGCAATTTTAAGCATCAAAATCGCTTATCACAAAAGTTTAATCAATTTCACAACACAAAGAGATGTTATCAATAATTCATGAAGCTGAAATGTACATTAAATATTTATGATAACAAATAATCATAATTATAATAAAGTAACAATGGTATGGACATGGTTAACTAAAGTAATCTTACACCCGTATTATAATCTAATCTGACCGAAGATGTTGTGCACCTAACACTTGTAAAGTTAGTGCTTTGCATTAACTAGGCATCGCGTGGCTCTATCATTGAAGCGAGCGTAAAGTAGTAAATACGTATTGAATATTGAATCATGATGAGTTGATAGATAACGCGTATAGTAGTAGTACAGCGACTGGTAGTAAGGGAACCACCCTGCATTCTTACTATTCCTCTAACCACGCATCGCCTTTTCAATTATTATAAAATGTATCACTTCATAACTCAAGTACTACTGCTTGTATCAAGTTGAAATTTTTCATGCCTGTTTCAATTGATCTTTAGACGATGTATATGAAGTTTTGTTAAAATCGTTGCGTTAGGACGTAAGATATCGGTAAAAAGGTTGTTTTCTCTATTTTAAACGTTTAGGTCCGCTTTAATAGTTTTAGCGATCTTTATTAACTCATAGCGGTGTCGTTGTTGGTTTTACTAAAAAATGTTATTTGAAAAAAATGTTCGTCTCATCGAATAGGTGATGATAGAATTTTTTCCCGTCCTGAAATTCCAATTTTAAATTTCAAGCTCACGTTTACGCGAGCATTGCGCGCGAACACTTGGACGGATCACGCTGTCCAACGAACTTAGCCTGAGTATTAGTAAAAGGAACATATATACCAAATTTCAACTCAATCGGTCAACTTTTACTCAAGTTATCGTCACACGCGTAAACGTTACAGACAGACAGACAGACAGACGGACATCCAAGAAGCATATTTCGTTGAATGTAAGAAGCTCGCTTCAACAAGTCGTAATTCGTTCGTAATGGATTTTAATTAATTGTAACTGAGATTAAAATTAATGTATTATTTTATACTAAATTTTAGCCCTAAATCGGCTATCTTAAAATCAATATACCAAATTACCTACGTTACTATGTTCTTATTAAAAATTAATATGAATAACTATTATTATGACATGCTTGTCAGAAGAAAAAAACATACATCATAATAGTTTAATATTTTAATAGTAATATGTAAGAATTTCTATGAAAAATGTTTCCTGATAGCCATATTGAACACAAATATGGGCCACATCAATTTGCTCAAATGAGCAAATTGCATTTTTTTTTTGCATCACTTATAGCGTTTTTTTTTCAATCACTTATAGATAATAAAATGAGATTTTGTTTAAAAAGCGATGTTGTTTTCACCTTCAATTAATCCGATTTTTTACTTACAGAAGTATCATACCTTTATTAAATTCATTTAAATGTATCAGGTACTGTTAGTCGCAAAAAAAAAGATAATTCGGTTAGTTTCAAAACCAGGATAATCATATGGAACAATAAACATAAATTGTCCAAGTTTCTGATTAAGAGATTTAGAAGAAACTAAGGAAATTATTATGAAACACAGGACACAGAGTATATTGTCCTTTGGAAATCCCGGTGAGATACATTTTAGATGTTTTTGGCTGAAAACAAAAAACGCATGAAATGTGTTCGAAGCAGATAACAATATTGTATTCGTAAACGTCGAGTCTTTCTTACATTTGTGTTTATGGTATTTGATTTACCAACAAAAGTAAACATTAAGGTTCATTATGTTGTGAATCCGTTATAAAGTAAGTTTTTTTTTGCAGATTTGCGAGAAGTAATCATAATAATTATCTTTTAGTAGTGTTTAAATTAATCCGGTTGCAATTTATAGACATGATTAATAATTGCGAGTCGTGATTACTAAAACCGTAATTGCTTTTACGTGTTTACTTCGTATAAGGGAAGAAGAAGCGGCTTTAAATTATATTGTAGGTCTGCGAGATCCGAAGGGTCTGTCAGGTTTATATATCTTAAAGGTACAACTAGAATGGGCTGTTGTTTTTTGCAATCAAGGGCCGCTGTTTGCCCCCCCCCCTCGAAGTGTTTTTGCTAACTTGTAGCATGTTCGAGAAGCCCAACTGGGCCCGGGTTGGGCCTCCCTAAGCGGATGTTTCTACACCATCACGTACGATGCTTTTTACACCCTAAGGGAGTTTTTAAGGGTCGTTCCCCATACAAGTTTTATCTGACAAAAGCTTAACAAAATCATCAATTATTTTTTTTTGCTAAGGGTTATGGAAAAAAGCAACGACATGGATTTGAACGTAAAATGAACCCTCTGGAACAACTATGTAACAGCTTTTTTTTATAAAAAAGTACAATAAACATTTACATAATCAAAAAAACAACCCAATCTGACAACTCAATTACTTCAGGGATTTTTAGTAGATGAAATAATAAAAACTCCACATTTTTCGATTTTGGTTGTCCAGATTTTAATTAATTAATCCCATTATTTTCTTATTATGTCATTCGGGGGTATTTGAAAAAAAAAATTAAATTAAATAAACTACTTCACTTCTATTAAACGGTTATGTTTCGTTCCTATATTGGACAATTTTCAGATCCTATAAGGTTTAATCCAGTTTTAAATTTAAATACTCTGCCAATTAATGTGGCACATAGCTTCCTCGCGTCCTATATCGTATATACAAAATATTTTATTCAATTATTATATTACAGCCCATTATTGTCAAATTTATTAAAATTTCCCTCCTGATTTGTTTTAAAAACTCAAAATTGTTTTGGTTTTTTTTAAATGAAATTAATTATCAATTTAGCAATATTTAAAGAGCGCAGACGTTTGAAATTAATCTGAAGCCGGCTGCAGGTAACTTTTGAAAAACCGCACCTAAATTTCATAAAAATTAGATGAATACTTTTGAAGATATAGGTGTAAATAAATGTATGTTTGTGCCCACATGTGAAAGGAAAACAAATGAGCGCATAAGGTTGAAATTTATATCGGAACAAAAATGGGGTTACACACTTTTATTTTAAATTTACATGTATGCATTTTGCACGAATCCTATATTTATAATGTCAAAAATTAGGGAAAATTAAATTTTGGTAATTTTTTTTTCTTTTTTTTTGTCCCAACTCAAAGGTATGTATGGGAACACTGCTTCGTACCAAAAGACCAGTTGTTTTTCTTTACTCTCTGATAAATGTATGATGTATGTAACCGTCGTCACTCATGTTTGTTAAAAATTCTCAGTCTATAGTGTCGCAACTTTATTTTACTGTTTTGATATGGCAGAATGTGCAACTGTTTTGATCTGACAGAATGTGCTACTGTTTTTGGTATGACAGATTGTTCTACTGTTTTTTATCTGACAGAATGTTCTACTGGTTTGATCTGACAGAATGTTCTACTGGTTTGATCTGACAAAATGTTCTACTGTTTTTGATCTGACAAAATGTTCTACTGTTTTTGATCTGACAGAATGTTCTACTGTTTTTGATCTGACAGAATGTGCTACTGGTTTGATCTGACAGAATGTTCTACTGTTTATGATCTGACAGAATTTGCTACCGTTTTGATCTGACACAATGTGGAATAACAATGCAGTAGCAACTTTAACGTAAAAACAGTTTTAATATTTAAGACAACGTTTTAACGATTAAGTAACAATCACCAAAAAATTTCAATTTTCATTGTGTCAAAACTATGATTTTTCACTTCCGACAATATTGCACTCAGGCCAGGGTGCAAATGCATATTATTATTTTTTTTTTTTTAGAAAATATTATCACATTTTTATACGTTTATTTATTTCAGTTATTTGACTTTTTGTTCTTATATAATCTTTTGCCATGTTAATTGCTTTTCCAACTGTTAACCTAATTGCTTTTTATGTTTGTCAGTTTTAATTGTTACGCAAGTTTTTGCTTCGCTCGGAATTTCTAGTTTGTTCTCAGGTACCTTTTAAAGGATATAAGCTGCTTTGACAATAAAGTTATTTCAATTTAAGTGGAGAGACATTTTTTGTAATTCCTTTAAGTTATTTCAATTTACGTGGAGAGACATTCTTTGTAATTCCTTTAAGTTATTTCAATTTACGTGGAGAGACATTTTTTGTAATTCCTTTAAGTTATTTCAATTTACGTGGAGAGACATTTTTTGTAATTCCTTTAAGTTATTTCAATTTACGTGGAGAGACATTTTTTGTAATTCCTTTAAGTTATTTCAATTTACGTGGAGAGACATTTTTTGTAATTCCTTTAAGTTATTTCAATTTACGTGGAGAGACATTTTTTGTAATTCCTTTAAGTTATTTCAATTTACGTGGAGAGACATTTTTTGTAATTCCTTTAAGTTATTTCAATTTACGTGGAGAGACATTTTTTGTAATTCCTTTAAGTTATTTCAATTTACGTGGAGAGACAT
>KZ652346.1:51880-65550 GCA_001010745.2 Gerris buenoi
CCTATACGTTTTTGGCCGCCATCTTGAAAAAATGAATTATGAAATTAAAACATTTTTTGACTCTTTACCTTCTTTTATATACTTTTAGATTAATGCAGGAATAACATGTCATGAAGATTAATTTTTTTCGTCGTCCGCCATATTGGCCGCCATCTTGAAAATATTTAGTGTAAGATTTCCAAAAACTATACAGTTGTCACAAATGATGAGATGCATCTTTGTGCCAAAAATTGTTGAAATCGGTCCATTTTTACTCCAGTTATCGTTGGACAAACAAACAAACACACAAACACACAAACTTTTAAAATCCCAAGTCTCTGAAATAAAGAACTCACTGTGCTCGTACAATAAATAAACATAAGTAATATAATATGTATCTGAAACTTATACATTTTTAAAGGGATGCAATAAACGATAAATAACGGGTGGCACTAGGATTTCCTTGAGTTAAAAGTAGTCCAGTAAGGAAGAAAACTTTTTCTTCACATAACCATATAGAATGTATTTCTGGTATTCTCATATTTACACTACATTAGTCTAATGCAACTAATACATTTAGTATCGTTTATCTACTTTTCAAATAAATATAACCCCACATACGGAATACATAAAAAAAGAAAGGCTAACATTCAACAACTAGAAAAAAAATAATAATAGAATATTATAATTGAAAGAAGATACTGCAGGATAAATAGACAAATTCTTCTGTGCATTGAATACAAAATATTTGCAAGAAAATTTATATTGTGTGAAGTTAATATATAAAATGTCATTATAATATGTTATAATATTAAGAGTATTCTAAAAACGTATTTACCGGTATTTCGGACAAAAATACATATTGCAGAGAATCAGGAATATTTAATAAATGAATGCCACAATAAATTTTTAAGAATCAGAATTTCTAAGAAGGTTAGGAAAAAAACTTCTTAAAATAAAACTTAAAGAAACCAAGAGAGAACTTAAAAATACTTAAAAGTTAGCTTTAAAAAGCTAATAAAAACATAAATTTTTAATGTGCATAAATTGAAATATTTCTAGGAAATGAGAAGCCTAAGTAAGTAACGTTCTTTGAAATTAAAATACTTGATTTTGCACAAAAAAAACCAAAAAATGAAATCAACGCAAAGACGTCGCACACATCTGTTCAATTTCTGAAAACTTCATTAAAATATGAAGACAATGGAAAATCATGAAGATAAAGGATAAAACCAGCTGTTACCAATTGCGGTCTCCTGAAAACGGAAACGGCAGTTTCGTTAGTTGCTCTGTAAGAAACTTTTGATTACCGTAATAAATAAAAGAGAGAATAGAGGGGGGGGGAGGGGGATCGCTAAGTAATTACTTTAGGTAACGGTCGAGTAGGAACAATTAAGGGACGGGGGTGCATCTATAAATTCACTTCACTTACTTGGAGGGATTCTAGGGGGGCTAGGGGGCGTTATTACTTTCCGAGGCCGCAGTATCCGGGACGAACGTTTAACGGTTATTAAAAGTTTAAGAATAAATGATCGGTTCATTTGTTTTCTAGTTCGCCCAGGCCTCGGGAAGGAACCTTGCAATGTTTATAGCTCAGGGTTATTAGCTAGCAAAGTAAAACGGGTCTGTAATTAGTTTTACTGTGAAGCCGCTTTTAACTCGAGAGGTTTCTGCGGGTAAAACTGCAGAAAACAAAGCTGAGCAAACGCTTGCAGACTGGAATTGGTTTGGAGGACATTTCCCCTCTTGGAAGAGCACATTAAAAACCGTCGAGGCATTTTACAAAGGAAAATTAGGTTTGAAAAGAAACAAGGCGAAGAAAATAATCAAATGTTGGTACGTGCATAGAGAGACACAACTACATCATGCGCATTACCTTCGTTGTATTTTTCTAGAATTAAAACAACTACCTGCGGCATTAGAACTTTTACAACTATCGCATGATCCTTAACATGTTAGTATGTGTTAGTGTATGTCATATCATATGTTAGTACAGGCATACTTTGTGTTATTTTCTACACTTATAAAATATTAACGGAGTAAATTAAAACTATATAACACCGCTAAAATTTTATTTTATAATCATTTTAAAGTCCCTGTTGGTTTCACAAAAAAAAAATAAATAAATAAATAAACAGTTTTCCCGTCCAATTATTCTATTTTATAATTTGCGCAAATGCACGCAAACATTTGGATAGATAAGCTGTCCAACGTACTTAGCCTGGGCAAGAAAAATTAAACACTTCCCCCAAGTGGTATATATATTTGTAATCTACTCTTCAATACCTTTCATTTGATACCCCACTCAATATTTAAAAAAAATATTTTTTTCTCGCGATGTGAATTATCCGCCATTTTGAATTTGAACAGCTGATTATTTAGAGGTCTCTATATTTTTCCTGTGTGCGCTTCAAAACGATCTTTAATACTGGTATGTTTCACGCTTTTATCTCTTCTGGTTCAAAAGTTATTGGAACCGTACAGAGTGACAGACAGACAGACACATGAACGAAACTATAAGGGTTTCTTTTTTTTTGGTTTTACCAACGAAACCCTAAAAAGGAGCAGAATACCAAATTTCATCTAAATAGGTCAAATTTTACTCAAAGTATTGTCGGATGTAAACGTTACTGACAGATAGCCAAGCAAACTGATAAAATGCATGTTTTGATGAATGTAAGAAACGAGCGTTCGCGTACAAAAGCTTCAAAAGCGAGCGTAAAAAGCGTACAAAAGGGAGTAAAGTGTAAGTGTTTGCACCCTGAGCGATGAAGTTATGAGCGAGTAAACGTAATTTTCTCTCGGCTTCGTCTCAGGAACCATAACGTTCACTCCTCGGCTCCGCCTCGGGAGTTACTTATCGCGAGGGTGCATGTAATTTTTACTCCCGAGGTACGTACAAGATTACCTCCATAAGGGAGAAAAAAATATGGAAAGATTTTAATTTAAAATTATTTAATTCAACAAAAAAATAATAATAATTTTAAACTTATTTAAAACAAAAGAAAACAAGAAAAGTTAGATAAAATATTAACAATTATTCTCTAAATAAGTTTAACGTTAAAATTAAATTATAGATAGTAATTATTTGAATTTCAATGCTAAAATTAAATGGGAGAATCAGCTGGAAGCTGAGTCGTGTATTGAATGGTATTGACAGCTGATGTATTTACATAATAGATTAGTTAATCTACATTTAGAAATTATCATTTCTCTTTTAACTTGTTTCTTTCTTTTATTGGTGAATCCCTATGGCAACCATTGTGGAGGTTTCATGACATGTGTGAAGATGACATTGTAGATTTAGACATTAAAAAAATGAGCGAATGAAATGTGTATTTTATTTACTTGTGCTTTATCTAGGGCAACACTGGAGGGAATCATGAGAGTTCATGATTCCCTTATTTCTCATCACTCCCTGTTCAACCCGACCGGGTGCAATGTGTGAAGTGCCCTCCCTGTAAACTAGGGAGGAAAGTCCAATTTTTCTTCCTGATAGAGGTAAAATATTTTTTAATTAATGGTTAAGAAATAAATTACTACACTGCGGGGCTGGGTGAACACCAGGCTTGGCATTCGAACCCAGATCTCCCAGTTTCAAATCATAAACGATAGCAATGAGCTATACAAGCGAGCATATTTAAAAAAAGTTTTGTATCAAAATTCTTTAAGGGAAAAGTCGTGCCACCATTAAATATATATTCCATTACATTTTATTTCAAGCTCATTTTATAATCAATGAATAATAAATTAAGTCAGTAAAGCATTTTCGATATAAAAAAAAGCACATTAAAAATTCAACTATAAAACGATATTAAAAATTAACCATTAAAAAGGAATAAGTTAAGGAAATAAATGTTTTAATTACTTTTGAAAATATTACTCAATTATTATGTAAGATAATAAAAAAATGTTTAAGCTAGAGCTATATAAAAATGAAGAGAAATAAAAACCAGATGTCATAAATGATACCAGTAACTATAAAAGCTTTAAATAAAGTTATAAAAGTAATGGACTGTAAGAGCAACAGGATCTTTATCTTGAGGCCCTCCTACACGAACAAACATTTTGCGCAAATGATACCGGGCAAATTTAGACCATACACGTCAAACATCAAACAGCGCAATACACAGTCAAAAAATTTGAGCAAACACGACGTTTGCGCAAACATTTTGACCATTTATGGGGGTCTTTATAAATATAATCCTACCCTGCGGGGAATCGAACACCGATGTTGCCAATTTTATTTTTTGTAACTTGATTATAGCAGTATTTAAATAAACTACTTTTAAAATATTTTACAAATTATATTATACATCCGAATCGTGTTTGTGAAACGAATTATTGGTAAATTACTCAAAATTAGAAGCTAAGAAAGAATCTAACAAATTACCTCTAACTTAGAGCTAACATTTTTTCATGGATATTTATACCAAATACCTAGTAAGCTTAGAAAATAGACTCGGAAAAGAATTAAACAGAAGAATTAATTTATCATGGGACAATACTGGTTGTTATAGAATATTTATATAAATGAGGGAATCTTGGGATATGCCCTGTCTCACCTATACGTCACAATCGTGGACGCTTAATAATAAATTAACTATCCAACTAAAAAGGATGGATGAAGTATGAAGGGAAGCACCAAAGAAGCAAAAAAGGAAAGACAAGATGAAAAGCGGAAAGATTAGGAAAAAGAACAAGAGTAAAGGCTGTGGTAGAGAAAATTCGGTGCTTCTAGTAGAATTGGACAGAACATTAAAAAAAAAAATCGGTCCGAGACAACTCAGACAAACTTTCTCATATATGCACATTTAATTACTTTTGGAAATTTCATCAAAAATATCATAAAAATAACTTCTCCCGGGCGGGGAATCGAACCCGGGCTCTCTCCATCCGCGTTTTAAGCTATTTTCTCAGGAACTAGATTTTTCCTGGGAAAACGGCTTATATCATTAGATTCGTATTTAAATTTACTAAATTTTAGAATTTTTTAATCAAAATCGTCGGAACCGTTTTCGAGAAATAATTTTTTTTAGAGTTTTTGGGGGCAGCGCCCTCAAATTTGGAGTTAAAATTCATTTCTCGATTTCGCCTCGGGGTATGATTTTTCTGAACGTGTATGCCAAATTTCATCAAAATCGGCCCAGTAGTTTGGGCTCCAGGCGTCTGCACAGACGACAGACGACAGACGACGGACAGACATTTTTTAAAAACCACTTTTTTGGACTCAGGGGACCTCAAAACGTGTAAATCCATCAAAATCTCAAAATCGAATTTTCGCGCCATCACAATACTTTCTCTTTATATGAGATAGTAAAAAAATGACTAAAATGGACCATGGAAAGACGGACCAAAGATATCACCAAATAGAAACCATATCTAAATGTGAAAGAAATACTATGGGAAGAATACCTTGTTGTTCTAAAAGCTGGACCAGAATGGGTGCACAAGGAAAATTATAGGCATAATCGGAGGCCTAAGCTCAGTCGTGGGTCAGTTTTGATAATTAAAATAAGTCGAAATAATAGATAAAAAACAGAAAGAAGCTGTTGTTCTACGGTTTATTATCAGTAAGAAAGTATAAACCGCAAGTAACAACGTGGACTAACTGATTCAACTTTCGGAAAACTCATTCAACCTAGCGAAACAACATTTCTAGGTAACCACCGGAAGACCTACACATCCACAACTATTGATGTCGAATATAGTCTGCTTTCGGTCTTTATATCTTTAGTAATCATGATTGAACTGATAAGGTCGAGATTACCTAATTCACTGTGAGTTAATAAAAGAAAATCTCAGTTGAAACTACTTGATTAATATTATAAAGAGATTCTAAAGTATTTGTATTGCGTTAAAGGCTTTTTGATTATATCTGATGCTGTTAAAAATAAAATTTGAGACGTTGATTTTTTCCAAAAAAAATAGACTGCCAATTAGTGTGGCACATAGTTTCCTCGTATCCTATCATGTACTTTATTGTTATATTGACATTAACATTATTGTTATATTGTTTATTGTCTAAAAACTATTAATAGCTTTATCGATCTTTCAAACTTCATAGCAGTGTCGCTGTTAGTTTTACTAAAAAATTGTATTTATTAAAAATGTTTGTCTCATTGAATAGATAAAGTTTGATTTTTTCCATGCCTAAAATTCCAATTTTAAATTTGAAGTTCACGATCACGTTTACGTGCGCATTACGCGTGAACCTTGGACGGATAACGTTGTCCAACGAACTTGACCTGGGCATTGGTAAAATGAACATGTCTACCAAATTTCATCAAAATCGGTCAAGAATTACTTAAGTTATCGTCGGACGTTTCAAAATTCGCGGACACGCAGACCGTCAGGCAGACACACAGACACGAGACCAAAAATGTTCCCTGATGTCTGAAACGTATTTCTGTCTTGGAATGTTTAAAATCGGAGACATAAAAATTTTTCGTTCTGAAAAGTGAACACACTGCTTCCGTTACCTTCAGTAAGCTCGGAAGCAAAATCAAAAATCAAATCTTTTGATGAGGATATAGGTCTGCCCCCTTAGGAAAAAGTAAGACTGACGCCCATAAAAGAGCAGGTAAAATAAACTCGTACATAGTAAGACAACTTGAACATAGTAAGTCTATTATAGAGCTTGTAATGGTTAATTTTTAATATTTCCCTCCAACACATGTTCACTTTAACTACTAGATATGTTATTGAGAAGTTTCGACCCATCAAACTGGTTGAAACCGCATTTTAGTACCGTTTTTTAGTGGTGGTTTTGGTCCAAGATTAATGCACTTGAAGGTCTACACAGCTTTTTCTGTGATCCAATAGCATTTCTTCATTAAATTGGTTTCTTTATAAAAAAAAAATAACCCGTGTGTTCTACAGCTCATATTGTGTGTTCACCCCTCCACAAAAATAGGCAGCCAATTGGTGTGACATAGCTTCCTCGCATCCAATGGCATAGTCTGTTGATTTTATGCTTTTCGTCTTATTTGTTTGATTATTTCCCCCGTTTTTTAATCTGTCAAAATAATTGATTAGATATTTTACCTGAATCAATTTAGCAAAAGTTAGAGCGCAGTCGGTTCAAATTAATCTGGGGCTATCTGTGGTTTACTATCGATAAAAAAAAAAAGTTGATACAAATCAGATAAGTGGTAAAAAATCAGATAAATAGGTGTAAATAAATATATTTTTGTACGCATGTAGAAGAGACAAATGAGCGCATAAGTTTGAAACTTATATCGGACCAACAATAAACTACATATGACCTACCATACCAATTCCATTAAAATAGTACGTGTAGTTTTTAAGATATTTTGGTTCACATAATTCAACTGAGTGACAGACCGACAGAAAGACACGGAACCAAAAATGTTCCCTGATGTCTGAAACGGATTTCTATCTTTGGATTTTTGAAATTGGAGATGCATAAAATATTTTCGTTCTTCAGAACGATCACATAGCTTCCGTTACCTTCGGTAAGCTCGGAAGCAAAAATATGCATACTCGTATATAAAGTGCTACGTAAATTACTATTTAGATTGTTGTGAGCTATGCTCTTTGAATTTATAAGATGCTTATTATTATAATACTGGTGTTGGACCGATCCATTGTACTCCTCAACGTGATTTAGCTTCGTTAATAATTATTAATTGAGTGATTTTGAGAAGGAATCAAATTAATTAATAAGTTACTTGAAGTAATAGAATGGTTGAAGTGGAAGCGATGTAGATTGTTTGGTAGGTGTGAAGTTGGTTTCAGTAGGTCCGGTTTCATTAACGATGTTACTTGACGTATTCAAATGACAAATATCTTTGGAAACGTAGGCATTGCAATTAGTCTCGAAGCTTCCGATAATATTGTTCTGGAATGGTAATTGAATTTGATTCGGTACCTTACTGTTAGGACTGAAGATAGCGGTTCCTTTAAGATAACGGTTTGAAGGTAGTCGGGCTGCGAAGTCGTAGCAAGTGTCTAACTAGAAGGGAAGCCGCGAAGTCTATTGTCGTAGATGTCAGATGTGTTCATTAGTTGTGGCAGGGTAGCTTTGTGAGTGACTTGCGAGACAACTTGGTCTGCGAACAAAGTTTTACCCCCTAAGTTGGCCAATCCTCAACTTAACTCGAAGCACTTCGATAACGAGCCAATCGTCTAATAGCGACCATTTCAAGAGGAAACACACTGCATACTCGCTTACGTCTGTAACCGAAATGGAGTTCGGTCGCTGCTTCCACCGTAATGGTGGTTAAACTTTAAACTACATTGTGCTCTTAGTTATGGTGTTTTAAAAGGGAACTAACTACGACTCCAGCTGAGAAGGTAAAGTCGATTACTTTAACCGCTTGCTTAGTCCTCTCCATTGTACTCGGGGATGATTATACCATTCCGTTTGGACTTGCGCAGAATTAAGGAAAACTCTAACACTTTGTAATTAGAGTTGGAATTGGAAATTGTAATGAAGTTTCCTTTATGAAAGATCCATTCAAACTGACATTTAGTTGTAAACGATTCCTGTTTCCCTCAACTCGACTAAATTCTCAATATTTTGAAACTCTCAAACAGCGGAGTTTCCTTTGAAGATAATAATACCTCTAATATAAATTCAAAAAGCCCTCTCTATTTGCTAAATTTTCTGTATCAAGCCCACCTATTTCTAATAGTGCATAATATTATGTGGTTTATTTTTACTGGTCTCATGTTACTTTGCTTTCAAGTTCTAAGTTTCGTGGCACGTTTCCGTTACCCCAATTTTTAACCACTACCCGTCTTTCAATCTTCCCCAAATTTTGCACAAGGAAACAATTTAGGTGAAGAATACAGAAACGAAAAAAAAAAAAAAAAAAAAAAAAAAGTGTTGAAAATAAGACCAGTTTTTTAAATGGTATTTTATATTAATTATTTTACTATTATTGTTTGTGGATATATTTAAGAGGTTTTCACCTGTGTGACCCCCTTTGTTAAGGTCGGAAGCAACATAGGTAACAGAGATAGATTAACAGTTCGAACTATTTTTAGTATTCGTTTTCGAGAAGTTGTTAATATGACGATGTTTTCTTTATGAGCGCAGTTAAAGTTGCAAACTAATAATGATTTTGTTGTTTTATACTGATTGTCTGTTTATTGTCTCGGAGTAACGAGGGGGAGTGTAGTTAAAGAAGGTGTCGTCTAGGCACTTAAGTGCTTTGGAACCCTTTTGCTTAGAAAGGGATCGTTGTGAAAAGCACGTAGTAAAGTAGAAGCGAGGTCACGGCGGGGTCACCGGAGAATGTTGATACATCAGTGAGGCTCCCAGTTTTAGGGTGGAAGGATACTAAAGGCGAGGCTATTACATCTTATATCCTTCTATAGAAAAGGGCTGGCTTTTCTCTTCTGTTAGATGTTAAAGCGAAGAGACAACTCTATTCTATAGAAGGGTTTCCTTTGCTCCAGAGGAAAACCATAGCAAGAGAAAACCCTTCAAGCCCTTTCCCTTGACGTCTCAACTAAACACTGTCTCCTCTACGTCCTTATCACCCTTACAAACCACCACAGTCTAATTACTCACCGCAGTTTTAAATTCTTTATCTTCTACTCTGCTAATCACCTAAACCCATGTTCGCATTACACTATATTTACATGTATCTATTTTACATAAAAGAAATCTTAATTTCCAAAAGTACTTATCAGATTTTGAAGAAATAGAATGTAAAAAATTGTTTGACTAACATCAAGCTAGAATTTTATGCCTTTTAAGAATACGTGGTTGCCTAGGTTCGTCTGAGGGAAAAGCTTGGCAATAGGCATTTGAAAAAAAAAAAAAAAAAAACCAAACCGGTGGAGAGCGGTCATGTCCCACCCTTTATAAACAATAATATCTTCATGATCCTGAGTACGAATTTAGTTAGTGGACCAAAAATCACGTTGATGGTTGTTTTTCACTTAATATGTTAGTAAGTAAAATATAACTCCAAATCAAAGAGGTCACCTTTTAAGTGAGAAACTAACATCAACTTGATTTTTAGTGTACAAACTAATTCTGTATTCAGGATCATGAAAATCACATTATCCACCATAAAGGACGGGACATGACCGTTCTCCACCAATTTTTTCATATGCCTTAGTGCCAACTTATATTCGCACAGACGATCTTAGCCGACCACAAAAAACCATCAACCACTAAAAGATTTACTTATAAACAAAATTCTAGTTTGATATTACACACTTTTTTTGCACACTATCTCCTGGACTAAAATTTAAACGTTTTGTCGATAATAGCCCACAGATAGTCTGTAGCCCCGAAGGGTAGATAGCTCTCTTGTTTGCCCAAGTTTTTGGACCGTTCCAAGTCTCATATTAATTTTAACAGTATGCACAAATTTAATGTCGTTTAAAAATAGTATATCCTCACTGACCCCACTAGGAATACAATTTTTTCCTTACTTTTACCTCGGAATATGATTTTTCTGAAAATGTTTGCCAAATTTAATTAAAATCAGTGTATTTATAGGCTCTACGGACCTGCACTAACTGCAGACGACAGACCAATTATTTAAAGATTACGATTTTTACTATATTTTGGCGCCATCATAACACTTCATCTTTATATAGTACTACGTATATGAGGTAGTAAAAAAGATTAAACCTATTTTTTTAATGCCTTTCAATCTAATACATTTCCTATTGTTCATTTATCAATCTCTCCAACTATTCCACCATGATATTAAAATAGTTTATTTTCATTTTTAAATATTTTGCTTTTTATTTATTTTCGATTGTACTCTTGTCGATCAATTTAACTCGTGAATACACCTTATAGTAGTTTATTTTATTATTTAATTTAACTGCCTTTTTATTTGATTTCTTTCTGTTCGCTCGATAATCATTTTGAGTCGAAGTTATCGATTTACCCTGCATTATCACTATGACTAATTCTTAAAGTGTATTACCCTTTATTTCTATACTACAGGCCTTAAAGGTATTACAGTCTATAAGATTAGAGTTGGCACAATCGAAGGCGGGAAACAACAGACGTGGAGGTAGTTTTGGGGTTATAAAAAGGGAAAATCAGTGTTGCCATGTTATATTTTTTTTTGTGGAACAGGGGTAGAGTAGAGCATTTTTTTCTGAAGTTGCATTCAACATGAGGGACCAATAAAATCGTTCCCCTCAAAATTTTCCCGCCATTTGATTGTGCCAACTCTAATCTTATAGACTGTAATAACTTAAGTTCAAAATATATTTTAAAATAGGTAATTGTTTTTGGAAGGCTGTATCCCCAAATTTGAAGCTAAATTTATGTCTAGATTCTCCTTAGGAGTACATTTCTTTTGAAAGAGATTCTAGAACCGATTTTCATCAAAATTAATTTTACCCTTTTGGGGCCTAATAAATTTATTAGGCCTAATAAATTTATTAGGCCCCAAAAGAGTAAAATCACTTTTTGGACATGTTAAATCTGTCAAAATATAATTTCCCATATTTTGTTAAACACTATTTCTACATTTACTATATGTTAGCGATGTTAAACTGTATTCAATTCAGTTTAAATACCAAAACAAATTAATATTTAAATAAAATCTTATTGTTTTATTTCAGCCAACGAATTTAATAATTTAATCCTAAAACAACTGTTATATCAGAGCCTCCGTTTTTATTCTGAATTAATTATTTTGTCTTCTAAATAAGATTATTATTTTAAGATTTCCTGCTCTATTTAATGTTATAATTGTTTCACAAGAAACGTTAAAAAATATTAGCCATTATTTAGTGAATTATTATTATTTACTATATTTAATGAGTATTAAAACTTTTACCTTAAAGATAATCTTTAATAAAATTATAATATTAGCTTGTATAAAAAAAAAACCAAAAAGTTATTCTCTTAAAAAAAAAAAAACACATTTTTGTGGGCAGAAAATAATTTTCATTGGCTTTTTATAATAATATTATATACCTACTTAATATTTTCACTTATATATTCTTTTAGTGAATTTTCGAATAAATTAAGCTATTTCAATGGCTTCAAAATTTGTGTAATATGAATTTTTGAAAAAAATTTTCCATGAAAATCCGTTTTAGGCCATTCTAAATCGATTCCTAAATTTTAACACTTTTTTTATGTATGTATGTGTCACACCAGACGATATCTCCCGTTAGGATGCACTGAAAAATTTCAAAAAAATTGTAAAATGTTAATCAAAAGAAAGGATGAGTTCGCTGGCCAGAATTTTTGGAGTCCATTCAAGGGTAAAATTTTGACAATTTAGGGTCAAAAATAGCATAAAATCGTGTTTTCCCCATTTTACCCCCCTATAATATGAAAATATGATAAAAGTGTACATAACAACAACTACTGAACTCTTAAAGAGCTTTCCAACAACATGCATCTTAAAGCGTAAATACTATTTTGACTTTTGTACCCCTTACCCCCGTGTACCAAAAATATTTTTTTTTTGTCACCCATCCTAATTCTAAACCAAAATTTTCCTATATTATCGAAAGCCAATAATACACAGATATCTTTGAAAATTCGCTATTAAGTCATGATACATGACTGGACATTTTTTGAAAATTGTTTTAAAATAAAACTTATCAGTTTATTTAGTACCAATTCGGGATTCAATTTTTCACGTACGAGTTCATAATTACCTGCTCAGTTTTTTCCATTTATTAGTTTTTGCAACATTTAATTTTTAAGTTTTTGGTAGTTTTCATACTACGGAAAGTTTAAATTTTAATTTAAATCAAATTATAGCACCAATTCTTAAAACTTAAGGAGGAATCTACAGTGAAATAATAAAATGATTACAGCTCAATATAACTTTAATTGTCACTTTTAAATATTCTGAACTCGTGATTTTTAACAATCGAGGTTCTTGGAATTTCAAAATGAATTATTAAAGGGAATTTAACAACAATAATAGCTTTTAAATAAGTAACTGTTCGCACGTTTGATTTTATACCCTTTAAAGCTAAATTAGGTAAAATAATAAAGAGCATCAGAAGAGGCCATCATAAACGATTCAAAGAAAGACAAACGAAATGCAAACCTCTTCGGATTATCATCGCCAAGATTTCCATTAATTAATTTCCTCTTAAGCATTTCGAACAAAACGCATTAAAATATATTTTCAAAAATAACATAAATTGTCTCTCAATGTTATATTGGCTTTTATTTTGACAGCAATTATAACCTTTCATCTTAATTATAAGCCATCATAAAAGTCATTGTGTAAAAGAATAGAGTTATATTTTCATTAAAACACAATAATAGAGTTATCTTTACACAATAATAGAGTTATCTTTACACAATAATAGAGTTATCTTTACACAATAATAGAGTTATCTTTACACAATAATAGAGTTATCTTTACACAATAATAGAGTTAGTTAACATTATGTTACAGGCTTATGTAAACACTCTTTTACATTCTCTGACATAATGTAAACTCTGATTGAAACTGAAGTTATCGAGATATTGATCCTCCGGTGTGGACACATTGTTTGTATTAATAAAATAAAATAAATAAATTGTTTGTATTATTTTGTCTAAATACACAATCCAAAAACAAATGTCACAATACATTTAAATTTCATTCCCAGAAATTATGTACATTTTAAAATAGAGAACTTTCAACTAATTATATTTCGACAGAGAACTTTCAACTAATTATATTTCGACAGAGAACTTTCAACAAATTATATTTCAACAG
>KZ652346.1:130304-144552 GCA_001010745.2 Gerris buenoi
TTTTTTTTTTTTTTAGCATAAAAATTGAGTTAGATATAGTCATTTAAATCTCGCTGAGTTTGTAAAAAGAAGCTTTTTTCACCCCTTTTAAGTCACACCCTTTCAAAAATAAGGGTTGAAAAAAAGTAATTTTTGCATGGTCGTTTAGCCCTTCAAAAATCCTTCAAAATCATTTTTTGAACAACGAGGTAGCTCAAAAACTAAGCGAATTATGAATAAAAAACTGATCATTGTACACTTGCAGGTATCTGAAAACGTGTTTTTTTCGACTGAAAAATGGACACTTTCAATCGCGAATAAGTCGAAAAGTATCAAATTTCAGAAAAAACTTTATAGAACAAAAATTGCTTAGAATTAGTCAATCTATCCATTTCCGGACTTATTTTTAATGAAAAATTTTTTACCTAAAAAAGGGGGGGGGTTCACCCCCTACGTAAAAGCAACCCCCGGCATAGGGTCAACTTTGAATTAGAGGGTCAATAGAACCTTCATACAAATTTTCATGAAAATTGGTGCTGTACTTTAAAATTATGAGGTTTCGCCTTATTTTTCTCTTCATTGACTGGACTATTATTACAAAAGCCTTATCTAAAAATCTCTGTTTTCTCGTATTTAGGATGAAGATACGGCTTCGGGACCATCAAAAACGGCAAAAACGACCCCCCAAAACCCTGAATATGTCAAAACCTTATTTTCGACCAAAATGATAGATACGGGTTTTTGGCTTTACGGCAGCATAACTTTAATTTTTTTTATAGGTATATTTATGACGTGTGGCCACGGTTTTTACAGGAAACTGTTTACGAATGCAAAATTCGCATTCGGAGTTTATAGCGATATCGGAGTTTATAGCGTTTCACTTTGTTAGTTACTGACCACATAATTGAACCCGGATCCCGCGATTCTAAAACTCGAATGAGAGGAAGCCAGGGATCACTAATTTTAGTTTGTATCCTTACATTTATTTACTTCAGCTTCTAAAAACCGTGATTTATATTAATTTTGGACAAAAATGTTAAGTATGTAGGTGTAGGTGGTTTCTCTCAAGGTGTGTCTGTCTCCAGGATACATTTGTCGGTGGCAACATATACTGGTGTCCCAGTGTCTACAACCCTATTTAGCGGTAGCTGTGGTTTAGTACGATGGTGTGAAACAATAGTGTCCTTTTAAATAGACATCTCTGTTGTACTTACTAAATAATGAAAACCAAATGAACTAGAAAATATCCTAATAAAAATATAATTACAAACGTGGTAATCTCAAAATCAAATTTTTGAGTTCCAAGTTCTTTCCATTAATTTATAGACAACTATAAATCTGTTCGATACAACTCACACTATAATTTCATACATATATTTATATGAGTACATAATTAATTGGTCCTGTGTTTTTCCATTTATTAGTTACTTTGTTTTCTTATTGTCTAGATTTAATTATTAATGGACATTTTACCAAACTTTCACAAAAAAAACTCCTCCCAGGTGGGGAATCGAACCTAGTCCCTTACTTTTTGCAGTAAATTTATCCCTCTGGAAAGAGTAGTTATATAGGTACTTAGTTTGGAAATTAAATGGATAACATTTTTAATCAAAACTGTCAAAATCTTTTTCAAGGAATATTTTTTTTATTCCCGTTTTTTCCGAATTTTTGGAGGGTAGCGGGGTCTCTTCTTGATATCTCTTTGGGGTTGGAGTTTCCGGAACATGTTTGCCATATTTCGTTGAAATCCGGATCCGGAAATTTCCGGGTCCGGAAGTTTAAGTTACAGGTCTCCTACTCTTTTAGGTTATAGCTTGCAAAGATTTATTTTTATATATCCTATATGAGTGGAGTAAAAACAAAAATATATTACTAAAGTCTTATCATAGAATAATATATTCTTTATTCTTTATTTCGACTCACTCTTTCTTGTTTATATACTGACTAACTCATTCCAAATTACTTTTTCTTGTTTATTCCGACTCACTTCCTTTATATTGCGACTCACTTCTACTTAATATTTCGTGTCTATACTCCGACTCGCTCTTTCCTGTTTATTCCTATTCCGACTCCCTTTATATTGCGACTCACTTCTTCTTGAACATTCTTACTAACTCTCTTTTCTATACTCCGGCTCGCTCTTTCTTGATTATTTTGACTCAATATTTCTTGATTATTCTCACTAACTCATTCTTGTGTATAGTACAACTCGTTCTTTCTAGTTTATTCCGACTCACTTCTTCTTTTGATTATTCTTACAACTCTTTCTTGTCTATACTCCAACTCACTCTTTCTTGTTAATTCCGACTCACTTCTTCTTGATCATTCTCACTCTTTCTTGTCTATACTCCGACTCACTCTTTTTTTGATTATTTTGACTCAATATTTCTTGATTATTCTACTAACTCTTTCTTGTCTATACTCCAACTCGCTGTTCCTTGTGTATTTTGACTCAATATTTCTTGATTATTTCTACTCAATCTTTCATGTTTATTACAACTCACTCTTTTTTCATTATTCCAAATCATTCTTTCTTCTTTATTCGGACTCATCTTTCCTGTTTATTCCGACTCATCTTTTTTCTTTATTCCAACTCACCTTTCTTTTTTATTACAACTTATCTTTTTTCTTTATTCCAACTTATCTCTCTTCTTTATTCCGACTCATCTTTCTTTGTTCCATATTAAACCAATTTGTTCAGATGAATGTTGCAATTCAGTTGAAATAAAAGAGGTAATGTTAGGTATTGATTGCCGAGTTAGAAGCCAATGAGATTTCATTGCAAGTTGAGATATATTGCAGCGATATATCTCTCCACCTAAACCTCCATATTACCTAATCTCATTTGAAATTCTCTTATCGTCTTGGCTTTCCTCTTAAACTTCAACGCTCACCGTATATTATTATAATTCATTATCACATTATTGATGATGATGAACGCGGTTCTTTTTGTAGAAGATCTTTCTTGCATTATCTTCTTAGCAGAGAGACAATGGAAGAATATTACAAGACAAAAGACGAAGAACTTGAGTTCACGAAGAACCTTTTAGAACAAAGCAGCAAATGAGATCGTTCAATTTACAAAACAAATATTAGGCTTGAAAAGACGAAACTAAAGCAGAAATTCACTTTTTGATTATCCTATACAAAGAACCCTCATTCCCGATATGAATCCAATAAATATTTAAAGATTTGAATATTGAATTAGGTAATTTTCCATTACCAAGATTTTATCAAGGTATAACACGACTAATAAAAAGACAGAGCACATGTTTAACTTGTACAAAATTATTCTCGACAATTTTAACTCAATAATTTTATGTAATAGTACATTACGCATCGAGTGTGGAAAGTAGCATTTTAGTAAAAACCACACGAGCAATGCAAAATACCGTTTTCGCACGAGTTGCTTACCGTACTTTATCTACGATTGTTAAATTTTAATAACAAATAGAGAAAAAAAATAATAATTTCCTGTATGTAAATTCGTGTTTCTCTTTAGATAAAGATGACATTAATTCATCAGTTGTTTTTTGTGCCGAATTCATTATTTCGGAAGACGTATTATTCTCTTCATTTTCTTCATTATCACTAACATCACCCATTGATTTTCACTAAAATCTCGATATAAACAGCTACTTTAATTAAATAAACAGGAAATTAGTTTTATTAAATGTAAACAAACTCCTAGGTCGGTAAAGAAGAGGAATTCTTCAGATTTATGAGACGCGCAATGCGCAATGAATACAAGTACGTAAATAATCACTTTCTACGTATCTAAACAGAGATATAATGTTTATATTTCGTATCAATCGTAGATAAAATCTTATTTGGAGCATATACAAACCTGTTTTTTATATCTTGAGATAATGGTGCGAAAATTTGATATTGAGTTTTTAATAAATATAAAAGTTTTGAGGTTCCCTCAGTACAAAAAAGTGTTTTTAAAGAATGTCTGTCTGTCGCCTGTGCTGTGAAATATGGTAGGTTTTTTTTTAGGCTACTTTTACAAATTAAAGGTTATACTTCACTTGTTTGTTTTACTTTCAAAGTTGTTTCTGTTTCCTTTAAAATAAAAGTTTCACAACAAAAACATATGATTTTTCTGTATGATTTAATCACATGGAGAGTCTATACACATAGTGTAAAGTGGCCTAAAAACATTTGCAGACGAAATTCCAGGCGGAATTTCTGGACGGACGGTTTGGAGAAGAAAATATGAAACATAGAACTCATTACATTTGGTCAGTTAATTAATTAAAATATAAATATAACAAATAATTAATTTACAACAGGGTTAAAAATGCCCTAAGTGAGGGCTAATATCATCGATATTACTATTGGAGTAGTTTTTATTTGATTTTATAATTTTAACTTTGACGACACCCTAGCACAAAAAAGGATTAGTAAATTATAGTAGAGAACTTATCAGATATGTGTTATAAATAACAGTTGGATCGATATTTTTAATTATTTATTGAGGAATAATTTAGTTAATAACTAGATCTTTTAGGAAACATTAAACTTATTCACTATTTTTGTTTCCTCGCATATTACAGAGAATAAAAAAAATGAGATAAAGAGAGGTCGAAGGTAAAAACGTTATTTGTGCTTTATAAAGTAGGGTAAGTTTAGCGTCAGTTAAAGAGCCGAGTGAAGCTTTGCCAGGTTTTAGGAGGCTCAGTTATGTTACAAATGTGTTTAGGCAAGTTTGGAAAGCGGCAAGGGGTTATACGAACGCCACAGTTAATGACCATATCTGCCGTGGTAGTTAGGGAAGCGCTACACTCGCTCCACGTCCCGCCGGACCCTAACTACTTCAAAAAAGCCCACCTCGTATAATTTGGGGTTAAACCCTTTTTACCCCCCACTCTCAACTCGAGTTTAAAGCAGTATGCGTTTACCCCCACTCCTTCAAAATTTTCTCTGCCCACAAAAACTAAAATAGGAGGGGTGTCCTTAAAATACCCACACCCCCCTATTTTAGGAGTTAGAACTCCTAAAAAGTTAACAACGCCGTATTCGGCAAAACATTGAAGAGCGAGCATAAAACTAAAACACGGAGGGTAAAAGCACCGTCCTACTTAAACGCTGAAATTGAGTGAACTCATCCCTGCTTCAATATGTGACCCCTTAACCTTTTTTTTCTCAGCTCTTGGGGGGAAAAAAAAACTTTTACCTTCAAGCTTAGAGTAAAACTTTTTTTTAATATATTATTTGATAAAATTAAGGTAAAAAGTTTTAATCAGCAACAAAACTTCACTCATACTTTTAATTTTTAAACAAATTATCTAAAATATACATAAATTTGAATGGATCAGATCGTTAACTTTATTTATGTATTATTATAATATGTTAGAAACGTACATTACTGTGGATAAAATACCAGCTACGACATGTTATAAAAACATTATGGGGTTCTATATCGATACATACACAGACTTTGGAAGAAAAAGCAGATCCATTGTGAGATGAACAGCGTTGAACCAACCATTTGGGATCCCTACCTCCTCAAGAAAATTTGACATTTGCTGACTTTGTGTGGGTTGATGAGATGTCGCAGTTTTGGGGGCTTTATCTGACGCGGAAATACAAACGGAGGGACCTCCATACAACGAACTTCTACACAACGAAAATCTCTATATAACAATTTATTTTTATGTCCCACAATTTCTCTATGTAAAGTGTTTCAATAGTAATAAATTCTACATAACGAAATTTCTATAAAACTTTTTTTTTTTTCTGGAACCATCAGTTTCGTTATAAGGAGGTCCAACTGTACTTTCATTGGACAGAAAATGACGATGAATCGGAACCTTTGCCAAAGACAACTCTGACCAAAGCAAGTGATTCATTAAAGAAACTGCAAGTTTTTTTCTTCCAAACCCAAGTTAAAGAGGAAGTAATTGAAGCATTATTCAAACTTCAAAAAACTATTGACCAAATCTGTTTTAGTACCTTAAAGCAAAAAGTAATAACTGCAGAAATTGTTTTTTATTTAATTAAAACAAACATGATATTTTTTCTTGCCCCTTACACGTTTCTCTCATTCCAACATTTTTTGTTAATTCTAACTCTTGATACTTCGAAGTTTTTTAGAGGTTCCTCCAACTTTGAATTATCGAGAGGTGACTGAATCAAATTATTATGAAAATGGACTTAATAAAAAAACAATCGTCAACACTATTGGAACGAAGTTCCTTATGGCACGTTCTGGAGCCCGGGAGTGAATCCGAAAAAAAAAAAACGACCAAAATCACCGTTACAAAATCACCGTCATGGAATCACCGTCACGCAAGATCCGTCACGAAACCTACAGATGACGATAACTTGAGTAAAAGATCACGGAGTTAGATGAAATTTGGTACACATGTTCATTTTACCAGTGCCCAGGCTGAGTACGTTGGAAAACGTTATCCGTCCAAGCGTTCACGCGCAACGCTCGCGTAAACGTAAGCTTCAAAAAGACGTGAAAAAAATGTTATTATGGAACCCTGTTACTTGTTTTGTTTATTTTTGTTATATGTCAAATTATATGTCACTTGGTTTAATAAATATCGAAAATTAATCGTAGTTAATAGTTTATACGTCTTTAACATTTTATGTGATTTTATAATTTATATTTAATGAAAAATATAAGGAACTTCGTTCCTACCGGGTGTCCCGCGACACCACACGTATTTTTTTATTTTATTAAAACAAACATGATGATTTTTTTTTTTTCTTGCCCCTTATACGTTCCTCTCATCCCACCATTTGATAATTCTAACTCTTGATACTTCGAAGTTTTTTAGAGGTCCCTCCAACTTCGAATTATCGATAGGTGACTGTATCAAATTAATAAATGGACTTAATATAAAAACAATCGTCAACACTATTATATTTTTTCGTTCTGTCAGATGAAGCTTTACTTCTAATGAAGAGGTAATTGGTTAGGATTCGCCAAGGGGAGAGAATCTTGAAGCTGCCCTCTTATCATCTAAAGGTTATAGAGATTGGATCGCAGGAGGGTTCACTTGCATGGATTGGCTGAAAAGGGGGGAATCAAATCCACTTTGAGGGGTCCAAGAGGGATCCGTACCACAAGGGAACCAAGTACGTAAACGGAAATTGCTTTCATAGGGTAGAATAATTCGACTACTCTTTCCCAGCCACACAGCCCGCTTTCAAAAGCGACGTCCACTGTTATTTAATTTGATGCCTTTTGTGGTTTTAGTGTACACAGCTAAACTTAGAGGGAGTACGTTTATGTTAAACTAATTCGAATTAGTCTTTACCTTCAGGGGTTGAGAACAGGATGGAAAATTTCCGCTTCATAAACCTTTTGAAAACTTTGACCCTAAGATGACCCTGAGCAGGGCGGATGATGAAATTATCCTTGGTCCACTAAACTCTTCCTAGAAAATTTTTGTCAAAAGAAAAGTCCATTGTTTAAACATTACACCATGCCTTGAGTCCTTACATAATGTTTTTCCGGATTCTCCAACCTTCTAGCAAAAAAAAAAAAAATAATAATAATAATACTACAAATAAACTAGTTAATGATATGAATAAAACAGTTAAAATGTTCCGCTTGGAGTAACTTTATTTGATTAGATAAAAGAGAAGTATGTTAAAAGTGCTATACTAGGTAGGGTAGAATATTTGAGCTGTAGGGAAGTAGAGTGACGTTACAGAAATCTATTTGTCTATACTTCTGTAGGATCTACACATCTTGGTTAGCTCCTACCTTTTTCTTTTCTCCTATTACAGTGTACCGCGTTTTAGAGTCGCTTGGGGAGGGGACGCTCTAGTGACAGCGGATAAGGCTCAAATAAACTTACCTCCTACCCCTTACTGACCTCCTGGTACGTGCACATTTTGGTAACACTTTTCGAGTTATGTAGCATAGCAGAAACATTAAAAAAAAAAAAAAAAAACCTATTTGCATTACACTATACCTGAAGTTCTCTTCTAAAACATTCTGCTACATCATCCTCTGTCTACCTCTTATCCTTCTTACTTCTTTAGGATTAGAAAAACAGTATTAATTACCTAGCTAAGTAAGTTTACCAACCAATTAGGGAAGAGTTGGAGTTACATTAATAAATTACTTAGTTTAAGGAGAATTAATAAGACCTATAAACGATTATTCGAGAGCAATGATGTTCGTAGGCTTCCGCGGTTGCAATTATAATGAAGTTCTAGGTCTTCCGGTGGTGACCACTGTCTCGAAGGGTGTGTCCCGACGTTTCGCTCTTACTGCTAGAAGCATCTTCAGGGGTGTTCATGTTGTCCTAGGTTTAAGAAAAGTTCAAGCAGTTTAAGCAGTTCACACCTGTCTTATACCGAGGACACCATGAACACCCCTGAAGATGCTTCTAGCAGTAGGAGCGAAACGTCGGGACACACCCTTCGAGACGCTGTCACCACCGGAAGACCTAGAACTTCATTATATTCGAGAGCAATTTAAATGACTTTGCAGTTGCAGTGTAAGTACTCAAAATCAGAGTTTAAGTAAACTTTAATGGATCAATTGAACGATTTCATCACTTGTCACTAAATATTTATAATTTAAATCAGATGTTTAATCGACGTTTAACTGCATTTTACTTTACCGAGTATAAAGATCTGCAGTCAGTTTGAACTCACTAAAGAACGAAAAATGGATTATTCTCCCTCTCAAGAATCTAATGAGGCGTTAAAAAAAAAGATCGTTTTTGCATCAAAAACCCCCAACAACTACACTCGCTTGCTTTTATAACTTTGTTTTTAAAGTTGAAAGGAGATTTTGCATTTCAAGTATAAATATCAGGATATAACGTACGATTTAAACGTAGAAGTATGATTAAAGTTTATCAATGAATTTATTTGATTATCAGATTTTGTTTGTACTCTTTGACGGTGATGTAAATTAACAATATAATACGATAGTCAATTGAAAAAAGTTAAAAACAGACTGCCAATTGGTACGATTGTGTCAATTGACACAAAGCTTCCTCGCATCATATCACGTATTTTTTTGATTTTATGCATTTACAAGCCATTATTGTCAATTTTGTTAAATTGTTTTCAGTATTAATTCAGTGAAGGAGAAGGTGGTNATTTGATTATCAGATTTTGTTTGTACTCTTTGACGGTGATGTAAATTAACAATATAATACGATAGTCAATTGAAAAAAGTTAAAAACAGACTGCCAATTGGTACGATTGTGTCAATTGACACAAAGCTTCCTCGCATCATATCACGTATTTTTTTGATTTTATGCATTTACAAGCCATTATTGTCAATTTTGTTAAATTGTTTTCAGTATTAATTCAGTGAAGGAGAAGGTGGTAATATGGAACCCTGCTGATAATATGGACCCCCCAAGTTTTAGATACTTATTAAAGCTAAAATCTAGTGAAACCAAGAAAAACTTATCGACACACTTCCTTAGATAGCGCGTGGCCAGTTTCAGTTCTACCGTAGCTCGTGGCGGAGTGTCGTGGCTTGTTTTCTAAAAAGCTGTTATTGAAAACTTTTTGGAAAGTAAAAGTATTTATTATTACAAACTTTTTAATTGTTGGTAACCATGTTTCTGAGATGCATTTATGTAGTGGGAAGACCTTTTAACAATTTTGTAGTAGATAAAATGATAATCAACCAGTTTATGTATCATGAGAATTTTTGACAATAAAAATGACGTTTGTGGGTAATATGGAACCCTATTCCATAATACCCACAAGTATCATTTTTAATTATCAAATTGTCTAATGATTATATGATAAATTAAATAACTTTGTCCAAGAAAAATATAATTATGGAGAAATGTCCAAGCGAAGGAGAAATGTGGGTCCAGTGTGTAATGTGTAGCTCATATGCAGACAATGAATTTTCCGGAGCTGAACAGGACATTTATTCTTTTGATTTCTACGAATAAAATTATTTTATATTCATTTTAATTTAAATTTCTCAATTTAGTTAATTTTTAGATACTTTGTGCACATTACATATTTTAAAAATAAATTTTGTTTAACGAGTAGAAATGTGATTTTTTTTCGTAATGAGAGAAGGGGTTCCATGTTACCCACTCCCTTTCTCCTCATCCCAATTTTGGCATTTTTCACTTAAATTGTAACAGCTGAACAAATAGGTGAGACACATCGGTAAGAGCTTTAGGGTGACTTCCTGGGATGTCAGCAATCACATATAGTGCTAATGTATGACTTTATCACTTTCAGGGAAGTCGCAGCAGTTAAAAAACAAAGTGGGATTCCATATTACCACCTTCTCCTCTATCAATTTAACAAAAGTTAATGAGCACAGACGATTCAAATTAATCCGGGGCTATCTGGTAATATTACTATCTGGTAAGTAACCCTACTTACGATGAACTATAAAAAATTCATACAAATCAGATAAGCACTTTTGAAGCTATAGATGTAAATAAATGTATGTTTGTGCGCGTGTGGAAGAGAAACAAATGAGCGCAGAAGGTTGAAACTTAGATGGAACCAACAATGAGCAGATTAAGAACTACCTTCAAAATTTCATTTAAATCGGAAGTGAGATTTTCAAGATATTTCGCTAAATTTGAGCTGCAGAAAGACACGAAACCAAAAATTTTCCCTGATGTCTGAAACGGATTTCTATCTTGGCATTTTTGAAATCGGAGACATAAAATCGTTTCGTTCTTCAGAACGATCACATAGCTTTCGTTACCTTCAGTAAGTTCGAAAGCCAAACATCTATTTACTAAATAAAATAATATTTTTTTTTAACAAAAAGGTTAATTTGTTTCATGTTATTGTTTTTAAAATTGACATACGAACAACCCAATAAACTATAAAAATCTAAAAACTGTAATAGCAATAGCCCATTACAGTTGTTATCGTTTAAAATGTCGTTATAATTGACTTTACGTTACCTTAACATCAGCTGACCATGGTAATTCAATAAGTGGTGCCTTTTTTTTATAAATCAGAAATATGAAATAAGAATTTGTTAATTTAGGTATTTGATACTGAAAATGAAGCAAGATATCAGGTTT
This sequence comes from Gerris buenoi, assembly GCA_001010745.2. Lineage (NCBI taxonomy): Eukaryota > Metazoa > Arthropoda > Insecta > Hemiptera > Gerridae > Gerris > Gerris buenoi. The sequence continues at coordinate 141,296 of KZ652346.1, forward strand.
ATAAAAAGAATGGAGTATAAAAATAGACGGAGGAAATTCTTTCGAGAGTTTGATGCATGTTATTTGTGTAAGGCTGTGAGGGCAATGAGGCAATTGCTTTCACAGCTACGATTAAGATGGTGCAAATGATAAAAAGGGCTACGAAATGAATGGGGTGTAATGAAAATTCAAGGCGAGGTTTGCCTCGCTGTAATAATACAGGAGAAAGGGTTGAAAACCTCGAGATAATGGGTATATTTTGAGGTGAAATTGGAAGGGGGGTTCATATCGGATAAGGTTAAAACCCCTTAGGGGGAGGTTGATAGCTTTCCAAGAGGGTCGAGTTCGAGGGAATTAGTGTTTGACTGAGTGTCTCTGTGGTTTACAGTTTTGGGTAAATGTAATTTCGGTGGTTTCAGTTGTGTGTTGAATTAAAGGGGGGTGGTTTCTCGAGGTGTATATCGTGACGGTAAGCCGACCGATATGTCGTGTCCAGCCCAGACCTATTACCTTTGCTCTCCCTTACTGTCGACTACCAACAGCTTTAGAATTCGACCCCGAGTCTCACGCCATTTCGACCAAAGAGACTTCAATCGTTACATTCCTTTCCAACCTGCTTTTATTTCTTTTTATCAAAGCTAGGGTCTTATCGAGATTTCCGGAGGATTTTCCTCTACTTCACCTTCTTACGCCGGAAAACTCACAGTACTGTGGCTTGAAGTTTAATCTCTGCTTAGACCTTCAGACTTTTAACTTTTCAATAGCTCTTCTTAATTGACCAGACAGATTTTAGGAAAAAGGGTTGCACTGGTTCCACAATAAGTTGACAACTTAATCTTCATCGTAGTGTGTTTTTTTTATTATAAAATACTAGCCGTTAGGCCCGCGGTAACGGGCAGAATAATAAATATGGTTGAGAAAAAGAGCTGAGAGATAATTAGTTATAATTAAAATAGATATTTAAAGAGATATTTACTGTTTAAATAGTAAGTTTTATGCAGTTATAGGTAATTAAAATTAAAACATTTAAATAGGAAGTTTTGTGCTCCGCTATTCGTTATATAGGTATGNATAAAGGGGGGGGGGGGCTTTTCACACCCACGGTAAATTTGCCTACGCTAGCCCTATCAAAGTTATAATTAAAGAATTATATATTTTTGTAATCAGCTCGACGTATCCTTTCATAATGATACCCCTCATGGTGTCGAAAAAAAAAATAAATAAAAAAAATGTTAACCCTTAAGTCGCATGCCAAATTTCAACGTCATCGGACGAAAGGTGTAGCAGGCGAAGGACGGACAGACAGACAGACACGCGCAGGAAAATATAAGGGTCCTTGGTTTTGCTAAGGTCCCTAAAAAGGTTTTAAGAGTGAAGAAGCGTCAATCCTAAACAAGACATCAAATTGTACATACATGTTTGTTGCTATTTTTCAAAAATTATTGATTTCCCGGTTATTTCAACCCTCTTTTGTATAGAAACCATTCGACTTACAAAAAAATGGTCAAGAGATAATTTGTAGGAATTTTTCTCTTCTTTATTTTACTACTCCTCCACTTTTGGCGTAAATAGCTTGCTTTGCAAGTTATAAGGCGAAATCCACAAAAAAAAAAATAAAAGAAGATAATGGTTAACACTAACCATCAGAAGATAATGGTTTTATGGTGATTTCTCATATTTGCCGCGGGAAATTTTGTTGTACAACTTCAGATTCGTGTTCAGCGCCCCAAAAAACATAAAGTAAACCACAAACAACAATTACACCAGAACTTTCCACTTTGAGCTCTTTTTATGCACCATTTGACTGGACTAAGGGGAGATTTAGTATGAAATTTTATTATTTATTTTATTTTTTAAATGATCCCTGGAGTAAAAATGTAACCCGTTGATTTATTGTCCGAAGTTTATCTGTCTTAAATGCAGACACTTTGAAAACCTATTCCACTTATATCCGACTTTGCTTTAAATTAATAGACACAGAGAGATAAATAAAACAAATTCAAATTAATTTGTAAATTAAAAGAAAAAAAAAATCAATTAAATAATATTATTTCTTTTATATAAACCCTAGAGGAATTATTAGAGAATAAATGCAAGTTTATTTTTTCTCTCGATTAACCGTCATGTAAGATAGAAAATTAAAATCAGTTAGAGATAAGTGTACAGTACATAGAGGAACATTGCCCCAGACATCCCTTATTGAAAATAAGAACACAATAGATCCCCCGCCCCCTTATCACTACCCTTAAGGAATAAACAACTCATCGCTATATTTTTCTTCCACTTATTATTTTAGATTAGACCAAGTAAAATATAAAGCACCACCGTCGTAGGTCTAATTATCACAACGGTGATAATATAGACGGTACTTAAATAAGAGATAAATATAAATAATATATATAATAATTAATATGTTAATAATAATTGGAGGTTAATATAGTCGGGGCTATAGGGTTCTCCGTAAAGCAATTTATTGTTATTGTACAACTAAGATAATTAATATTAACATAATAATTAATAATTCCCTATTCAAACTAAACTTATGATTAAAAAATTTAAAAACTAATTCAACATCGGTTCAAAATCGGTAAGTCGGTTCAAAAGAAAATAAGTCTCTTTTTTTTCTCATATAAGGAGAAAGTATCGTGATAGCGAGAAAATTCAATTTTGTAGATTCTGATAGATTTTGAGTCCAAAAAGGTGTTATTTATTTATTTTTTAAATTTCTGTCTGTAGTCTGTGCAGGCGCGAGAAGCCTAAACTACTGGGCCGATATAGACGCAATTTGGCATATATATATGTTCAGAAAAATCATACCCGGAGGTGAAATCGATAAATTAATTTTTGCCCAAAATTGGGGGAAAAATTAGTGCTACCCCCAAAAACTCTAAAAAAAGCAAGAAAAAAATTGTTTTAAAAAAAATTTGATTTTGATTAAAAAATTCTAAAATGTACTCTAAAGACAAATCTAACGCTATAAGCCGTTTTTCCGGATAAAATATAGTTGCTGAGAAAATAGCTTTAAACACGAACGGAGAGAGACCGGCTTCTATTCCCCACCGAGAAGCTATTTTTTATGATAATTTTGATGAAATGTTCAGTAATAATTGAATTTACCTTGTCGAGTTGTCTCGGCCCGATTTTTCTTCTTTGTACTTAGTATATTTATTTTTTTATATTTCATCTTTGACACCACAGTCCGAAAAAGGGAATACCCCTGACCAATTATCTATTATGTATAAATATTTTCATTATTAAATATATATCAACGGTGATAA